>PISX010014452.1:15144-53046 GCA_004024625.1 Mellivora capensis
ATCCCTGCAGGAACGGACCGGGAGGGACAGCCCTTCCTACCTGGTCCTAGGTCCCCAGTGACAGCCTCTGGTTTCTTTCCCCAGTGCTTAGCAAATGCCACGGAAGGGGTGCGGCTGGCTGCCCGTATCGTGGACACTCCCTGCAATGAGATGAACACAGACACCTTCCTTGAGGTTCGTGGCCCCGGGGAGTCATGCCAGGGTGGGACCAGGGTGGGCGAATCATTGGTAGACACCAAGGAAGTCAGGGGATACCCCAGGCTGGAGGCGACAGTCCCTACAGTCTCGGCACCTTGCCCGGGCACACCTGGGGCTGCGCGGACGGCGTCCTGCTGTCCACCCAGCTGCAAGGGGCCCCCAGGCCTGAGTGGATGGAGGGAGGACAGAGCCTTCCCTTCAAGGCCTCTCTGCAGGACAGCAGCCACAATCTTCAGGAAGTTGTAGTTGTTCGGAGAGCGAACCTTCTGTCCTGGATTTAATCGTGCTCTAGGCCCAGAGAGCGGAGGCCCTGGCTTCCGAGTCCGCTCCTCTCTGCCAGGCAGACGTCGGCTCCTCCTGGCCCTGAGCCTCGCCCTCGCCTTGACTTAAGCCATCTTCACATGTCTTCGTGTTGTTTTTTCCATGAATGTGTCCAGGAGATTAAGAAAGTTGGAAAAGATCTGGGGATCACCCCAACGATCATCCGAGATGAGGACCTGAAGACGAGAGGATTTGGAGGTGGGTAGGGCAGGGGCTCGCGGGCTGTGGCCTCAGGACGGGTCCCGGGCGCTGGGGGTTGCAGGGTGGCCGTGGGCCATGCGTTGGGTGGCCTCCAGCTTCCCATGAAAGGAGCCAGCTTTTGTCCAGCCCCAAGACCTCGGGAAGTGGACCCTCTCTGGGGGCGAAAGGAGCGCTGATTCAGATTCCGGAAGCCGCAGCTTCCAAGTCCTTCCCCGGCCCGCACTCTGTCCATGAGGGCTGCCGTCCTGGCCGCCTGGGCCAGCTCAGCAGGACCCTTCTGCTCCTGGCGCATACAAGCCCATGTTCACGTCAGGGCCTCACCATCGCGGCTCTCTTTCTCTGGAGTCCTTCCCCGAGATGCTCTCACAGCAGAGCCGTCGTACCCTGAACATCTTGGGTCGAATCCACCTCTTCAGAGGGCCTTTCCTGGTCACCAGACCCATTTTCCCTGCCACCCCCCCCAGGCACTGGAGGCATGGTGACAAGTAGGATAAGGCACTTTCAGTCTGGCTGGGGAAGAGTCACCTCATTCCTTATCTATGGCTACCAAAAAATTACCCCAGAAGGAAGTGGCTGAAGGAAACACACAGTCCGGTGGGTGGGGAATCAGGCATGGCTGGGCTGGGTCCTGGGCCCAGGGTCTCTCCCAGGTGGAGACCAGCACCCTGACTGGGTCGGCTGTCATCTGAAGGCTCAATTGGGGCCGGTGATGTGGTCCCAGCCAGTCTCTCTTGCGGTGCTGTCACCAGGCCTGGGGGCCTTGTTGGCTGTTCCTGATCCCCTCAAAGCAAGGTTTCTAGGTGAGGGAAAGTGAGCAAGCAAGAAGGAGGCAAGGTCTTTTTTGCAACCTAGTCTTGGAGGTGGTGTCTCATCACTTAGGCCATATCCAGAAGCAAGGCACAAGGTTCCATCCACACTGAGAGAGAGGGACCCTGGGGGCAAGGATCGGTGGGGGTGATCCTAGACGGGCCTGCCACGCAACACACAAACCGACAAGTGGAGGGAGAGGTTATGAACGTCAGGGAATCTCCACCGAGGGGATGGTGTTCACAGCGGGTTTTGCAGGATACGTGGGAGTTTGTCAGGTGGCCATTATCCGCTCTCATCCTGACATTTATGATCGTTCAGTTCACTTCCTGGGGGGCCCTGAGGCCCAGTCTCTGCCTACGAGAGGCTTTCTTGAGAAGACGGGGCACGTCCACCCCGCAGTGAGGCAGTGGTGGGAGCGGGCTCGGAAGGGGTGCTATGGCGCCGAGCGGACAGAGGGCTCAGGGAGGGGGGAGCGAGCGTGGGCTGGAGTGGCCTTGAAGCATTATCCAAAAATCATTTCATTCTGCAATCCTGTTCATTTCTTTCTGGGAATGATACAGGTTTTGTTTTGTTTTGTTTTGTTTTTTCTCTCTCAGCGGGTTTTCTTGCCTAACGATACTTCACACAGAATTCGCTTGCAGTCCCAGAGCATTGGAACTAATTTGCATTCCCCGATCCCGTGCTGGCCAGGGGCAGGAGAGGGGGCGGGGAGCTCGGGCTGGGACTGTACACGCTCCAGGAGAAGTAGTCACACACCAGCAGATATTTCTGGGGGGGAACTGTTGTTTCGGGGGGGGGGGGCGCTGGGAGTTGCCCGCTCAGTTCGACCTGAGCCCAACTGACCCTCTCCCTGTGCTTTCTGCAGGAATCTATGGTGTTGGCAAAGCTGCTGTCCACCCCCCCGCACTGGCCGTCCTCAGCCACACCCCAGAAGGAGCCACGCAGACCATTGCCTGGGTGGGCAAAGGGATCGTCTATGACACTGGGGGTCTCAGCATCAAAGGGAAGGTGAGGTGCTGGGGCCAGTGCTTGGGCAGGTCCCCTGGGAGGGGAAGGCTCTCGGCCTCGTCAGCTCTCAGAGGCGCCAGAGGAAGACAGCGAGCAAGGTTTCTGCGGCCTTGGCGTGCGTCTGGGGAAGAGGTTCAGGAAGAGTCGGTGGGGCCGATTCCTCGTCTGCAGGGGCCGTAGTATCACACCCACACTCCGAACAGGGATCTGGAAACTAAAAGTCTGGACAGGATCCAGAGAAAAGCAGAAGAAATTATTAAAAGACTGGAAAACGAGCCCAAGGAGGCACGGTTCAAGGAATCTTGATTCTGTCTGAAGAGAAGGGTGTAGGGTGGCGTCCCCATGACCATCAGGGTTTCCACAGACAGAACGCTTCGTGCGAGTCTGCAGGAGCCCACTCGGAGAACAGGCCCCCCGGTGAAGGCCACAGGGCTTTGGCCCCACAAGTAAGCCACCCGCTGGTATTCCCATGAGGCCCGGTGGCAGAAGTCTCTCCTACAGGAGGCCTTTAAGCGGGGTCCTCTCAGGAGGCTGGGCCACTAAGGGCTCAGCTCTGCCTCCGAGCTGCCTGCTCTCCTCCACTCGCAGCACGTTTGGGCCTGCTGCATGCCGGGAGCCTGGATGGCCCGGGGCAGAGGAGGAGGGACAGTCTTCATCTGCTCATGTCACACACTTGGGTTGAGCAACACTGGGCACTGGGCCTGGGCTGGGCTCTGCAGCGCCAAGACCGAGAAGGGCTGGGAAGGAGCAGGCGTGTGAAATCTGGGCCCCAGGAAACCAGGAAGAAGAGAGCCAACCTGCCCAGAGAGAAAGCTCTGGAAGACAGAGAACAGGCTAAGCTCACGCAGAGTAGACGTGGAGAGCTGGCAGTTGGTGCAGTGCACAGATGTGTCCTGTTGGCCCAAGGGCTGGTCTATAATTTAAATTAGTTACCAACATGTAAAAAACAGGAAGAATTCTCACAGAAGACGGGCTATCTGACCTTTTGTAAACTGAGGCAATCCGGTGGTGTGGGCCGCGTCCACCTCGCCTGGAGGCCTCCCGCTGGAGCCGAGAGGCACTTTCTGACCTGGGCCCTGGTATCGGTCGCTATTTCAGGGAGATTGTCCACTACCATTTGCACCGCTAGTCTGTCTGGTCCATTCGGTACCTAGAGTGGATGGTCTATTTGTCTGTTTTTTTTAACATCCCTTCTCCCATAAACAGCAGGATTTTCAGGCCTGATCAGGAAATGATTCAATAGTAAAGGTTAAAAAAAAAGGAGCAAACACCGATAGCGAATTCACCTCTATTGAATTCTGTACATATTATCATGCCAGGAAAAAAAGGGAGATAAGTATTACAGGGGCACCTGACCAGCCCCGTCGGTGGAGCCTGCGACTCTTGATCTCAGGGTTGTGAGTTCGAGCCCCACGTCGGGTGCAGAGATGACTTAAAGATAAAATCTTTAAATAAGTAAGTAAATAAATATTTAAATATTATTGTACACATAAAACAGTAATAGATCAGCACTTTTAAATCACATTCATGTGATTTTTTTTTTTTTGGATGGAAAGAACTGCCTCCCTCTTGGTCTGTTGTGGTCAAGGGCATAGGTTTCAGTTTTTGTCTGAAAGCCGTGGCTTCCGCAGATTTGTCAGTGACTTCATCAGAATTGGTCTTTTGCACATCTCTACGCGTACTGCACGGACAGAGCTTGGTCGATCCATCTGCACTCATGCTTGATCCGAAAACACTATTAATTTGAATTAGGAAGTTGCCATCGCATGAAGCAATCTGTACAGGGTACCCAGGAAAAGCCCTTCACATAAGGATCACTTGGCAGAGACTGTCCCAAACCCCGTTGCCCAAGAAGCTCCAGAAATCTTGATGCTGTCCATGTGTACCATTTCTAGCAGCCTTCACGTGTCCATGGAGTAAAAATGTGTTAAACACCAGTCCAGGGGCCCCCATAGCCGGAGGGAGGCCGGGAGTCCCCAGCTCCCTGCATCCGTGGGTTTGCTCGGAGTCACTGGTGGAGGCAGGACGGTGTGGCATCACGGCCGTGTAGACTGGGAGTGTAGACGCCGGCCTGCCTCAGCTGTCGGCTGGGAGGCACACTGAGTAGCCCCCTACCTGTCCGGCCAGCCCTGTACCTCGCAGAGGATAAGCGGTGAGAATAGTTGAGTTTGAACCTCTTGTCTATATGATCAGAACTCACTTAGACAGATTTTTTTGGGAGAACCATTTCACCCCTGATGACAGCAGGCCGACTGACTTTTAGCAGGTGAATTACTGTTTTCAGTGAATTACTGTAACTGTTTTCAGACCCCACAGCCAGTGCACCCTCTGGCTGCGCCTGGTACTGGCCAGCCCCCTCTCACCCTGAGGCAGCAGAACGCTGGCGGGTAGGATTCCCAGCTCCTTCCTCCACCGAGCAGATGCTGGCTTGTTGGAGGGCCAGAGTGAGAAGCAGGGGCTCCTGAGAATGAGTCCTTTTGCTGGGGACACCAGACCCAATCCCGCAGGAGGAGTCACCGTTTGGTCTCCAAAGACTTCAAAGGCAAATCAGGATCAGTGTGAATGCAGGTCTCAAATGTGTTAAGTGTCAGGACCCCTTCCTTTCTTAACAAGCAGTGACCCCCAAGGGGACTTTTTTTTAATCAGAGTGATATTTAACAGACGTTGATATTTACCCTGCTAGAAATGAAGACTGGAAAGATACTTAATAATCTATTTTAAAATAACAATGCAAATCCATTGCACGTTCATGTAGATAATATAATTTTATGAAAATAACTGTATATTCCAAAATGAAAACACATGCGCCAAAAGAGAGGCATGGTTTTACATCTTGCTGATCTCTCTCCTGTCGACCTTGATAGAAGACAGCGGAGATCCTGTGTCTGCCTCTGCACAGCGCCTCTTGTGAATGTTCTCTGAGTTGAAACACAAAAAGAAAATCTGCCCTCACTCACTTCGTAGCTGGAAAAGGCAGAAATAGTTTAGTGCCCTTTAAAAGTAACTACGGACATTCTTCTTTGCTATTACACCAAAACTCGACAAGCGGGAGTCTCTGAAAGGTGAGGGACGGTGTGGGATCAGAAACCATGTCAGTGACCCTTTGCACCCTGTTACTTAGTAACTATGGTCCGCCTTGAACCATGACAGCATGATTGCGTAATGCCATGCATGGGTCACCCGAAAGACCTCGTTCATGGAGTTACGCCTCCAAATTGTGGCCCAACACAGGATAGTTTTAAAAGTCACACTTGGAACCACTATCCGTTTAGTTTTAAAAATCACGGAATTTTCTGTCACAGAGGCAGAAAATACAAGTTTTTCAAAATGGTGATTCTTTTGCTTGAAATCTCGAATTTTCCCACCCGCGCCAACTATTGTCTGCTATTCTCCTAGAAATGACAGGTTCGCTTTGCGCTTTTTTTTTTTTTTTTTACCTTTTAAAGGTTTTATTTACTTACTCAAGCGAGAGAGAACACACAAGAGAAAGCACGAGCAGGGTGGGGGGAGGAGGAGAAGCGGGGTCGCGGCTGAGCAGGGAGTCTGACATGGGACTTGATCCCAGGACCCCAGGATCGTGGCCTGAGCTGATGGCAGACACCTCACTGACTGAGGTACCCAGCCGCCGCTTTGCTTTGCTGTTTAAGAAAATGTCCGTGGGACACCTGAGTCCAAATAACCCGTCCTGTGTCAGTTGTCCTTTGAATTGAAACCGTGTCCTGGAGCCCAGAGCCCAGGCAAGCTGAGCCCCAGCAACTGTCCCCGGCTTCCACTCGGACCGCCTGGCCGGGGACAGCGGGGGCGCTCTGCACGCTCCTTCTGGTCCATCACAGGGAATCTTGCAAACAGCTGGGCTCCGAGGTTGAGCTTTGGAAAAACCCGCCCTTGCAGTCCTTCAGCGAAGAGGCTCGAGCGGAGTGGGCTGTGCTCGCTTTCCCTGAGGCCGGAGGCGAGGCCAGGGTCCGTCCCTGCCGCGGCTGCGACCCGCCGTCGCTCTGTTGCATCGCGGGAGTGTCAACTCCGTGACACAGGCAGGGGACCTCCTCGTGTGACTCCAGAAATCATCTCTTTTCATAAAAATAAGAGCAACACTGCAAAGCTCGCGCAGTCATTGAGTTACACTTGCCGCCTGGCGTTTTCTCCGGCCCCGACGGCAGCGAGACACAGTTGCCATGACCGACTCAAGCTATTCCGCACGGCGCTTCGCCACTGGTTTGATTTCCAGATCCGAGGCCCCATTTTCTCCATTTAAACAATCCTGCGCTTTCTCGCCGATTAGGTCAAAGAGACAGCTTATTTTCGATAGTGCTAGCTGGGTCGTTTTCACTCAGCTTAATTATGAAAGCAGCTTGGTTTATGTCTAAAAATACTTTCCATTAAAACTCGAGGCTTGAGTCATCCGATAAGGGTTCGAAAAAATCACTCTGTCCATTTCAAACCCAAATCCTACATCTGATGACCTGTTGTTAATTTAGAGTATGAACTTGTCAATTAGAGCTGGGAACCATAAAATGTAAAAATGCATAACCACTCTCAGCCCGTTTGTAGAAAATCGCAGCTCCCTCTGCGGCGCTCACAGCCCTCATTAGAGAGCAACAGAGCGCGCGGTGGGTGGGATTGGGACGTGACCGTGACATTGGGGAAGAGTTCACATGAACCTGAGCGGGTTGTTAGAGATGGTGACGTCAAGCAGCAGAGAGAGCCGCAGCCGAAAGTGTCACCGAGGCCAGGCGGTGACCACGGCAGGGTGGTCTGCTGTAGAAAGGTGGCCTTGGCGGTGGCGGGAAGGAGGGAGGGGGTGCACAGAGGAGTCTCTGTGGCTCCTCTCAGGGTGAGGGTCCGAGTGTCCTTGTCGGCTGAGGGCTGAGGAATGGGAACCAGGAAAATGGGATGGCGGACGCCACAGAGAGGAGCCAGGCCACAGCCCACGTGGCAGCTCTGGGCAGCCCCCCAGGTCCCCTTCCCCTCCCACCTCTGGTCCATCAGGTAGCCCCCCAGAGCCCTGCTCCGGCGGAAAGAGCCCAGCGCCTTCGGCCCTTCTGTCCCACTGCTTCTGGAGACCAGCCACTCGACCAGTGGGAGTTTCTTGGGTTCTGTGGGTCACACAGGTCTGGGGCAGCCGCTTGGGGCCCCTGGGTGCCGGGCAGGGGCGGGGCACTGTTGCCGGTGGGGCCGACGACACCTGCTCACACTCACTTTGTGTCCCCTCCGCGCCCACTCCAGACCACCATGCCTGGGATGAAGAGGGACTGCGGAGGCGCCGCGGCCATCCTGGGGGCCTTCAGAGCTGCCATCAAGCAGGTGAGTGCAGCGCTGCCCTCTGCAGCCCTCGGGATGGAGGGCTCCCTGCTGTGAGCTGTCCTTCCTTCTCCCCCAGGTCCCGACCCCGGTGTCCTGAGTCCCCACATCTCCGTGTCTCTCGCCCTCCTCTCACTGCCACGTTGCGCACCCCTGGGCTCCCAGAGCTTCCTGCCTTCTGCCAGAGCTGCTCATCCTGTCACCTCTGCCTGGGGGCGTCACCTCTCCTGGGAGTGTCACCTCTCCCTGGGGTGTCACCTCCCATGAGGCTGTCCCCTCTGCCTGGATACATGGCCTCTACCTGAGTGGGTCTGGCCATGTGGGTCACCCAGGGTCTAGCTGTATCAGGCCCCCCCCATGAGTGCTTGTTCTGTGAAGAAACCTGCCTAAAACCATATGGCAGAGCACGACCACCATGCTGGGGCCTGGACCCTGCTCATGAGCACAGGCCTTCCTGGGTACCCCTCCCAGTAGCCTCCCTCTGCGTCACCATGACCCCTGAGCAAGGGTTATCTATGGGCCACGTGGTGGGACCTGCTGTATGTGCCAGTGGGACCCGGAGGCCATTGTCTCCATGCTCTGCGGACCAGCCGTCCAGGGTCTGTCACAGCCCGGGGGCAGGGGCTGTCCTCTAACGTAGCAGCAGTGCCCACGTGGGACGGAAGGGGGGCCGCCCACAGCTGCCAGGTCTCTGGGGGGGAAGCCGCTTCGGCCTGCCCCCCGCCACGGCTTCAGCTCACAGGACCTTAGTCTTGACCCGGTGACGGAGGCCGAAGTGTCCGGTTGCGCCTGAATGAGCCGGAGGGGGAGGGGCCCGGGGAGGGATTTGCTGGCGTTGGTGAGCCTTGACTGGCCAGAAGGGGACTGGGGTCAGCCTGGGGAATAGCCTGGCTGACCACTTGGAACAAAGACATCGGGGGGAGCCACAGGGGCCCCCAGCCCCGTCCTTGCTCTGCTCCTACGTGCCTGGCCTTCACCTCGCCTCATGCAGGACCCTCCTTCTCCGCGGGGTTACCTGTGCAGCTGGGCCCCTGGGGGTGGGCTTACAGGGAAACCAAAAAGGTCCTGGCAAACGGTTTCTGGGTCTGGCTGGTCAGAAGCCCAGCCTGTTGCCGGGGAGGAACAGACCTCCCAGGAGAAAGGAAGGGCTCTGGGTGCAGGTGGGCGTGGGAGGCGCCCTGACTGCGCTTGGGGGCTTCTGGCCGGGCAGAGGGGGCTGGCACTGCCAAGAGCCAGGCCCAGCAGGCCCCCCAGGGTCTCTCCTGAGGGGAGCCCCGGCCATGGTTCTCCGTGAGCAATAGCCAGGCCCAAGCCCGGAGGCGGGGGGGACCAGGCCGAAGGCTCGATGGGCCCCTCGCTGGCTGCAGAACCAGGAGCCAGCATTGGATGAGGCACCGGCCTTGCTCCGCACCGCCGGCCTGGCCCCCGCCCCCTGTCCCCACCCCTGGAGCCTGGCTGCCTCGGTAGAAGAGCTTGTCAGGGCCCCAGGGGACAGGCCCAGCCGGAAGGTGCTTGCTGGGTGGCTCTCCCTGAGCGGAGCAGCTGCTGCTTATTGGTGGCTCCCGGGAGGCTTCTGGAGGGCTCACATGGCCACACTCTGCCATCGTCCCCGTCATCGCCGCTCCAGTGGAGTGCCCCAGCAGGTAGAAAGTTTGGGGCTCGAGCTCCCTGTTCCCAGGGAGCCACGTGCAGTTAGCACTGATTCATCAGCTGGTGGCCATGGGTGATCTCAGGACTATTCAGAGCCCTCCCCACCTCCAAGGGTGCCACAGCAGGGTGCTGAGGGCCCCCTGTCCCCCCAAGGGCCATGGCTCAGAGGCTCCACTCCTTTTTCTTTTTAATTCAATTAATTAACACACGGTGTATTGTTAGTTTCAGAGGTACAGGTCTGTGATTTATCCCTTCTACACAATACATGGTGTCATTCCATCCCGTGTTCTCCTTAATGCCCACCACCCAGTTACCCCATCCCTCTACCCACCTTGCCTCCAACAACCCTCAGTTTGTATCCTAGGATTAAGAATCTCTTACAGTTTGTCTCCCTCTCTGATTTCATCTTATTTTATTTTTTCCCTCTCTTCCCCTATGATTCTCTTTTGTTTTGTTTTTTAGAGATTTGTAATTTATTTGACAGAGATCACAAGTAGGCAGAACGGCAGGCAGAGAGAAGGGAAGGGAAGCAGACTAGCAGGGAGCCTGATGTGGGGCTTGATACGAGGACTCTGGGATCATGACCCGAGCTGAAGGCAGAGGCTTTAACCCACTGAGCCATCCAGGCACCCCTGATCCTCTGGTTTGTTTCTTAAATTCCATACATCAGTGAGATCATATGATAATTGTCTTTCTCTGATTGACTTATTTTGCTTAGCATAATACCCTCTAGTTCCATCCACGTTGTTGCAAATGGCAAGATTCCATTTTTGATGGCGGCATAGTATTCCATTATATATACGTACCACATCTTCTTTATCCATTCATCTCTCGATGGACCTCTGGGCTCTTTCTATAGTCTGACTATTGTGGACATTGCTGCTGTGAACATTACGGTGCAGGGGCCCCTGAGAATCACTACATTTGTATCTTTGGAGTAAATACTCAATGTGCACTTGCTGGGTCATAGGGTAACTCTATTTTCAACTTTTTGAAGAACCTCCACACTGTTTTCCAGAGTGGTTGCACCAGCTTGCATTCCACCAACAGTGTAGGAGGGTCCCCCTTTCTCCACATCCTCACCAGCATCTGTCATTTCCTGACGTGTTAATTTTAGCCATTCTGACTGGTGTGCGGTGGCATCTCACTGTGGTTTTGATGTGTATTTCCCTGATGCCGAGTGATGCTGAGCACTTTTTCATGTGTCTGTTCTCCATTTGGATGATTTCTTGGGAAAAATGTCTGTTCATGTCCCCTGCCTATTCCTTGATTGGATTATCTGTTCTTTAGGTGTTGAGTTTTATAAGTCCATTATAGATTTTAGATACTAGCCCTTTATCAGATAAGACATTTACAAGTATCTTCTCCATTTCTGTCCATTGTCTTTGGTTTTATCCACTATTTCCTTTGCTGTGCAAAAGCTTTATATCTTGATGAAGTCCCAATAGTTCATTTTTTTAAAGATTTTATTTATTTATTTGGCAGAGAGATCACAAGTAGGCAGAGAGGCGGGGGGGGGGGTTGGAGCAGGCTCCCCGCTGAGCAGAGAGCCCAATGTGGGGCTCGATCCCAGGACCCTGAGATCATGACCTGAGCCGAAGGCAGAGGCTCAACCCACCAAGCCACCCAGGGACCCCCCCCCAGCAA
Organism: Mellivora capensis; assembly: GCA_004024625.1. NCBI lineage: Eukaryota > Metazoa > Chordata > Mammalia > Carnivora > Mustelidae > Mellivora > Mellivora capensis. Next base: position 26,278 of record PISX010014452.1, read on the forward strand.
TTCATTTTTGCCTTTGTTTCTCTTGCCTTTAGAGACATGTCTAACAAGAAGTTGCTGTGGCCAAGGTCAAAGAGGTTGCTGCCTGTGTTTTCCTCTAGGATTTTGATGGATTCCTATCTCACATTGAGGTCTTTAACCCATTTTGAGTCTATTTTTATGGACGGTGTAAGAAAATGGCCCAGTTTCATTCTTCTGCATGTGACTGTCCAATTTTCCCAACATCATTTGTTGAAGAGACTGTCTTTTTCCCATTGGATAATCTTTCCTGCTTTCTCGAAGATTAGCTGGCCATAGAGTTGAGGGTCCATTTCTGGGGTCTCTATTCCATTGATCTGTGTGTCCGTTTTTGTGCTAGTACCATACTGTCTTGATGATCACAGCTTTGTGATAGAGCTTGAAGTCTGGAATTGCAATGCCACCAGCTTTGGTTTTCTTTTTCAACATTCCTCTGGCTATTTGGGGCCTTTTCTGGTTCCCTACAAATTTTTGGACTATTTGTTCCATCCCTGTAAAAAAGTTGATGGTATTTTGATAGGGATTATATTGAATGTGTAGATTGCTCTGGGTAGCATAGCCATTTTAACAATATTTGTTCTTCTAATCCGTGAGCATGTAACGTTTTTCTATTTCTTTGTGTCTTCCTTAATCTCTTTCATGAGTGTTCTGTAGCTTTCTGCGTACAGATTGCTTTCTTCTTTGGTCAGGTTTATTCCTAGGTATCTTATGGTTTTGGGGGCAATTGCAAATGGGATCATCTCCTTAATTTCTCTTTCTTGTGTCTCATTGTTAGTGTATAAAAATCCAAATGACTTCTGTGCATTGATTTTATATCCTGCCACTTTGCTGAATTCCTGTATGAGTTCTAGCAATTTGGGGTGGAGTCTTTTGGGTTTTCCACGTGGAGTGTCACATCATCTGCAAAGAGTGAGGGTTTGACTTCTTCTTTACCAATCCGGATGCCTTTTATTTCTTTTTGTTGTCTGATCATTGAGGCCAGGACTTCTAGTACTATGCTGAACAGCAGTGGTGAGAGTGGACATCCCTGCCATGTTCTTGACCTTAGGGGAAAAGCTCTCAGGTTTTCCCCATTGAGAATATTTGCTATGGGCTTTTCATCTATGGCTTTTATGATAGTGAGGTCTGTTCCTTCTATCTCTACACTATGAAGAGTTTTAATCAAGAAAGGATGCTGCATTTTGCCAAATGCTTTTTCTGCATCTGTTGAGAGCTTCATATGGTTCTTGTCCTTTTTTTTTTTTTTTTTTTTTTTTTTTACTAATGAATTGTATCACAGTGATTTGGATATTGAACCATCCTTGCAGCCCAGGAATAAATCCCCCTTGGTCGTGGTGAATAATCCTTTTAATGTACTGTTGGATCCTATTGGCCAGTATTTTGGTGAGAATTTTTGCATCAGTGTTCATCAGGGATGTTGGTCTGTAATTCTCCTTTTTGGTGGGGTCTTCGTCTGGTTTGGGGATCAAGGTCATGCTGGACTCATAGAAAGAGCTTGGAAGTTTTCCTTCCATTCTATTGTTTGAAACAGCAGAATAGGTATTAATTAACAGAACTAACAGAATAGATATGAATTCTTGTTTAAATGTTTGGTAGATTTCCCCTGGGAAGCCGTCTGGCCCTGGGCTTTTGTTTGTTGGGATATTTTTTGATGACTGCTTCAGTTGCCTTGCTGGGTCTGTTCACATTTTCTATTTCTTCCTATTTCAGTTTTGGTAGTTTATACATTTCCAGGAATGCATCCGTTTCTTCCAGATTGCCTAATTTGTTGGCACATAGCTGCTTGTAATATGTTGTTATAATTTTATGTCTTTGGTGTGGGTTGTGCTCTCTCCTCTTTCATTCATGATTTTGTTTATTTGGGTCCTTTCTCTAGAGGCTCCACTCTTAATTCCCAAGAATTTGCACAACTGTAAGTAGGAACCAAATGTTGAATAAATAAGTAAGTGGGGAAGGGGAGCACTGTTTCTCCAGAGAACTTCGTCGTACCCACTGCCGAGGAGGTCGAGAAACAGCAAGTCGCTGGGGGGTAGACAGCACCATAAGAGCGAGCAACGGCTGCTGGAACCCAGTGCAGGAATGCCATGGGAGTGGGATGGCTGGTGTGGCCGGGAGTGACTTAGGGGGACTCTGCCTGGCAGGGTCCCTGTGTCCCTGCAGCGTGACCAGGATGGGGCCCTATGCACAATCCACCTTCGAGACAAGGTCCCAGGAAGAAAGTGGTGGGTCTCTGGGTGTCCTGCTAAGTGTGGGTGGGGAGTGCAGGCCCTAGGAGGCAGTGAAGCGCGAGGTCACCAAAGACGGAGGGTGGACCTCAGGAGTCCCAAATTGAGGAGACTGAGGTGATGGCCGAGTCCATGTGCCTGGACTGGACCCGATCCCAAAGTCGGTGATGACTCCGCAGTGCAGACAAGCACACAGGGCACATCAACCATTTGCCCTGGAGGGGGTGGGGGTCCCAGTCAGTTATCCAGGGATCATTTGTCCATTTTTGAGAAATTTTCTGTGAGTCTGAAATTATTTCAACATTAGATGTTTTAACGTCTTTTAAAAGGAGAGGATGTACGATGCAATGTTGGGCTTGCTAGAAGCAGGTGGCACCTGATTCTGGGGTGGCCATGACCCTTCAAGCCTTACGTACCTAAAACCGCAGGTGCCTGAAGCTTTTCAGTCCCCCTGGGGATCCCAAGACCTGTGTGTCTCACCCTTGCACCCCAATACCTGCAACATGAGCTTGGAAACCCCTTGCCCAAGGCCCATAGCACCCTCTAATCTGGCCTTCCCAAGGGGGACCCCACACCAGAACAGCAGCACCCCAGACCTTCTGAATCCAAAACTGGGGGGAAGGCACCTGACAAGGTCAGATTGGGGACCATGGTCTCTCCTCACCATCCTGCTGTCCCACCTTTACGTAGTGCTTTCTCGTGCTCTGCAAACTCTTCTCACCTCTGGGCCCAGACCCAACTTGGCTCTTTGGGAAGGTTTCGAGGCTCTCCTCCTTCCCTGGTGAGGCCCACCTGCCTCTCTAGCTTCAGAGCCCCTGGGCCACCCACTTGAAACATGTGGTTTCAAGACCACATGTTGTCACAATTCATTTAATCCCAGCCACTCTTGGGGGTACCTTCGAGCTGACGGGCTGCCCAGTGTCGCGGCCCCCGAGAAGCGGCGGGGGGTGCTTTCCCGGGCACTGGGTGTTGGGCTCAGGCTCAAAGCCATCCCGCCCGGTGCCGTGGCTTCAGCCCTTGCCGCAGGCCTGTGTTTACCTTCGCCGAGGGCCCTGAACCTGTGGTGGAAGGATCACCTGTTGCTGGAAGGGCCTGGCACGCCCCGTGCCCAGAGAAGACGCATCCTGGTTATGGGCTCGGGTCCCGGAGCAGAGGACAGGCAGGGACAGGGTGTGGCACCTCTACTCCCCCTACCACTGCCACCTGGGCGAGGCCTGCTTGGGGTTTTCTGGGGCAGGTTCAGGACCTGTGTGGTGCGGAAACCGCCTCAGCCTGTTTCATGCGCGTCTCTCAATGTACAGATGTCACGTCTGGGCATCAGAAAACTAACTTCCCACCTCAGTTTCTGTGAGGCAACTCTCCCCAACCCCCGTGCACCTGTACATGTGTGGCTTGCTTTTGTGCGGCAGTGCCGAGCTCAGAGGGCTTGTGCAGTGAGAGACACTGATCACCGACCATGTTTTGTGGACGGGAGACCGGGGCTCACCTAGCAGCCTGGCCCTTGTGCTGGGTGATTGGTTGAGCCAGGATTAAAGCCGGGAACCCAGCCACACTCCTGGGCTCATTTCTGCGTTGGGTGGGCTCTGATGGAGGAGATAGAACTCCCCAGCTAGGGGGCTGCCAGGACTGCTCCCCAGGGCTGTCTGTCCGTCTGTTCCTGAGTGTAGAAGACTCTGGCCTGTCCTCCTTCCTCCATGCACGGCCACGTGTACCTTGTTCCCTCCAGGGTTTCAAAGACAACCTCCACGCTGTGTTCTGCTTGGCTGAGAACTCTGTGGGTCCCAATGCTACGAGGCCAGACGACATCCACCTGCTGTACTCAGGGAAGTATGTCTGGCTCCCCTCACTCCCTGGCCACCCCCCGGGCTGGAGCTGGCAGGGGGCCCATCTCCTTCCCAGGGCTGGGCCGGTCAGCTGGGGCGCATCCCCTGGGGAGAGCACCATCACAGGGGCCCAAGGAGGGGCAGCCGCATCACGGGACAAGGCGCTGGGCTCCCTCACGGCGCCCAGTGTAGGATCCCACCTGCTTTTGTGGGATGAGCTCGTCCCAACCTTAAGGGTGAAGGTTCTTTGTGCGTCTGAAGCCCTGCCCCTCCCCCACTCCTTGCTTGGGGCCCTTCCTGCACTTCCCCCTCAAGGTCAGCCCTTGGACTGTTTCTTCTCAGCTGCGTAAGGACATACATAGAAGTCAGTGCGTAGCAGCTGGAGGAGCAGGTGGTCCAGGTTCAAAACAGGAGGGCCCTCTGGGCTCCCCGTGCGAGGGGGCCTGCCCCCGGGGTGATCCCAAGAAGTGTTTTTCCGTTTTTGCATTTACCCAGTGCCTGGCATTGTGGGCCAAGGGCTAGCCCAGCACAGTGTATACAATGCCCATACAACCCTGTTCTCCTATCTTACAGATGAAGAAACCGAGGCCAGGGGCTGGGCAGCTTTCCCTGGCTCCCACTGGAGGGCAATGGGGTGGGATCTGACCTGGGGCCTGGTGCTGTGTTGCCCTAGGGGATGGGCGTGGCCCTGGCTCTAGGAGACTGGGGAGCTAGAGGGCAGGGGACTGTAAATAGAGTCTCCCCAGTCCCGAAGGGACTCGCTCACAGTGCCCCAAGGAGTGCCATCCCTGAGCTGGGGTCTCTGCTGCGCCCCAGGACTGTGGAGATCAACAACACTGACGCAGAGGGCAGGCTGGTGCTGGCGGATGGCGTGTCCTACGCCTCCAAGGACCTGGGTGCGGACATTATCCTGGACATGGCCACACTGACCGGAGCTCAGGTGGGCCACTTTGACTCCCGGGGGGCGGCGGGGGGCCTGGTGCAGTCCCCTAATCATCAGGGCCTGGCCGAGGAGGCCGGGGAGCTCGTCCCGGGCCCCCAGCGCAGCGCAGGTGGCAGAGCCCGTGGGCTGGGCTCCAGCGCGCAGACAGCGTAGGAACCGTCCTCCCTGAGACGCTCACACTCTTGCTTCCTTCCTTCTTTGCTGCTCGCGGCCTCTCCTGGTTTCTCCATCTTTGGCTTGTGCGCCGCCCGGCCCGGCCCCCTCCCAGGGCATCGCCACCGGCAAGTACCACGCCGCAGTGCTCACCAACAGCGCGGAGTGGGAGGCGGCCTGCGTGAAGGCCGGGAGGACGTGCGGGGACCTGGTGCACCCCCTGGTCTACTGCCCCGAGCTGCACTTCAGCGAGTTCACTTCGGCCGTGGCCGACATGAAGAATTCCGTGGCGGTAGGTGTGCAGGGCGCCCGAGGGACCCGAGACGTGGCAGCAGTGGAGCCCCAGATCCACACGCAGCAGGGAAGCATCCAGAGTGGGGACGTGGCTCTCTCTGGTCTCCCTGCCGGCATGTCCATCATGTTGGGCACTGGGGGTCCCCGGTGCAGGCTGTGCTCTTTCGCTGCTCCAGCATCGCCCCAGGGTGAAGACACACCCCTTAACCCACGTGCAAGGTCCTTGGGGTCCCTCTGTGCAATCTCCCAACACTGGGGACCCCCCACCCCCAGGCCCCTTCTTGCAACCACTAGGGGAGGCAGTGTCTGGAGGGTGGGTGGTTGAGAGGGCACGGGGACGCCACTTGGGTCCAAGCGGGAACAGCCCTGGATGCCCCTCCCCCACGCTCCCGCTGCCAGGAACAGAAAGGTCACCATGTGTCCTGCCATCCCCCCAGGACCGGGACAACAGCCCCAGCTCCTGTGCTGGCCTTTTCATCGCCTCACACATCGGCTTTGACTGGCCTGGGGTCTGGGTCCACCTGGACATCGCCGCCCCGGTGCACGCCGTGAGTCCGGGCTCCCCCGTGGTGCCCTCCTTTCCCCACCTGCCCCGACCCCCCCATGTGCCCCCATCGCTGGCCAGGCTGCTCCCACCCTTGTGCCTCTGTGGCCCGCTCTGGCTGCAGGTGGAACTCGTCAGAAGTATTACGTGTTGGGGTCACACTGCCTATGGCCCGACCTCCACAGGTCGACCACAAGGGGTGCCTGCACTCCCAACGTCTAGTCTCCACAGGCCCGGAAACAGAGGGGCTGCTGGGTGTGGCCCTTTTCCGGCCAGCCTGTCCTTGCCTGGAGGCCCGGGGCCCTCAGCTCCCCCTTTCCCACCCAAGAAGACCCGGGGCATGGGACCCCAGTGCACAGAGCCATTGTGCCACCCTGCCCCCTGCTGAGTCCCGTGACAGGAGAGCGGGAGGGGGACCATAGGACAAGTTGGGGGTGGACCGGGAGCCCCAGCCCACAGAAGGGCTTGCTGGGGGGTCTGCCTGGCAGAGGGTTTCCAGCCTGCTCTCTGCCCACAGGGGGAGCGCGCCACGGGCTTCGGCGTGGCGCTCCTGCTGGCGCTGTTCGGCCGGGCCTCCGAGGACCCCCTGCTGAACCTGGTGTCCCCACTCGGTTGTGAGGTGGATGCCCAGGAGGGGGATGTGGAGAGGGACTCCAAGAGGCGCAGGCTCGTGTGAGGCCGGCCCCTCCCCGGCCCACTGGCACCAGGCTCTTTACCTCACTTTGCACTGATGAATTTTAAGCCGTCGGAAGAGGACACCTGAGATAGGCTTTGGTTTGTTTTTCTTTTTAGTTGTCACGGTGATAGAAGCAGCTCCTACTTCTGTCCTAGAAGACAGCTTAGGGTCTGGAGGGTTGCGGGGGGTGGGTTGGGGGGAAGCCCTGGGGCTTGCTGCCCTTCCAGTGACCCCCCAGCTTCCCTGCCGGCTTCCGAAGACTGCTCCCCCCCACATCCCCGGGGCCCCCGCGCGCCCTTGAGGCTCCAGGCGCAGTGGGTGCCCATGGCCTTGTCCTTGGCCCCCGGCCCCACACGTGGCCCCCACCTGCTAGAGAACCCAGGCCCCTGCTCCAGCCGGGGCTGCCACCACCCCCCAGGCAGCCCTGCCCCTTTGGAAGGGTGGCCGTGACTTGTTTCAGGGACCCAGTCTCACGGCACAAGGGGAGGCCCTGGGCCCGTAGGATTCCCTGGCAGTTGAAGTAAATATGGCTGTATCACATGACACCTTTGCCTCTGTCTCCTCTCTGTGTCCCACTCTGCGGTCTGTCCGTGGCTCCGAGGCCCCAGGCATTCCCACCTCCTCGAAACCCAGCATCCAGCACTGAGAGGTGGTTGGCAACCTTGCTTTTGCCGCCGCGGAGAGCGCTGGTGCCTGGGAAAGGATGGGAGTGGGGGCTGGAGTCCTCAGGTCCGTGGCTGCCCGGCCCCAGCTGGCTTGGTCTCCTGAGGCTTCACGACACAGGGGCTTTGTGGGGGCCTCCCACGCTCCTGCTGTCTGCAGGGAAGGCCACTCTCCCCACTGCGCACATCACCAGGCAAGTGCCCTACAGAGTCCCGTGTGTCTCCTCTGCACAAGAGGTCCCCCGGGCACAACCTCGGTGCTGAAGGACATAGATGCAGGAGACTCGCCCTCCCTGGGTCCAGCTGTGGCTGGTGAGGCAGGGTGCCTGGGGGCCAGCCTCCCCCCAGCTCGGGTGAGAGAGCAGGCGGGGCCTTTGCCCCTCTTAGGCTCCATCCCAGTGCACCTTCGGGGACTTGGGCACCAGCCATCGGGGAGGAAGCTGCCCACACTTCCTCTGCTGGGGACAGAGGACACAGGTTACTGGGCTGTGCCCTGGCCCGCTAACCGCCTCACCCCTGCACAAGCATCCCCAGACTCCCAAGTCCCTTCCCTCACTCTAGAAATCAAGGTGACTTTTGGGCCTGATCCCAAGCAAGTATTTATGAGCCGCCTGCTGCGCTCAGTGCTAGCTGGGCCCGGAAAAGGCAAGGAGCAGCTCTGAGGCCCCAGCCCTGACTGGGAAAACCACAGCCCGACACGCTAAGTGACAATAATAGCAGTCACAAGGTGCTAGGTGGGCAGCAGGCGCTGTGAGCGGAGGGGACGCACCCTGGGGGGCCGGAGGGGCCAGGAGCCTTCACGGTTCATTAGCCTGCTTAATGGCCTTGCAGTGGGCAGCTCTCTCCAGCTTTCCCAGGATGCCCTGGGGGAGGCAGAGGTCACCGAGGGTGACTAGGGTCTAGCTCCCTCTCCAGGCAGCTGGCACTGTCCACTCCCCGCACCAGGGGGCTGCAGGCTGCAGGGTCAAGGAGCGGGGACGAACTGAGTCTCCCTTGTGCAGGCACAAAGGCAGCCTCAGGGCCAGGGACCCAGCTGGGGACCAGCTGCAGGCTCGGGGCCTGGCCTGCACGCCTGGCGTCAGGGGGACTGTCGGGGGTGAGCCAAAGGCCTGGCTTTCCCAAGGGCCAAAGGGCTGTAGGATGGGGCAGCTGCTTCCCGGGGCTGCACTGGAGCCCAGCAACAGGGTCAAGGGGCGGCCAGCAGTGGGGGGCAGGTGGGCACTGGCGGGTCCACTCGAGCGTGGTTTCCGGCGAGTGGCCCGGTGAAGATTGCAGCTGCTCAGCTCATGGACCCGAAGGTGTGGGTGCAGAGCCCCGGCAGAGTCCCCAGCGCCCCTGCCCATGGCGGGGAGACCTGTAGACGTCAGCAGCCCCACCCCAGGAGCAGCCCCACTCTGCTGGGGGGCACAGAGAAGGAAACACTAGCCTCACAGCCCACGAAACCTCCTGTGGGTGGGTCTGGGGGTCCCCAGCGCCTGCCCGGGGAAGGGGCCAAGCACCTGCCTGGAGCCGAACCCATGCCGCCCTGTAGGCAGGAATATGAAGGACGAAACCCTGGAAATGTCTCTTTTGGGAAAAGGTAGCAGTGGTGGCTGAGAGCTAGCCAGCTTCCCCAGGCCTTGGCAAGCAGGTGGGAGGACAGCGAGACCCTGCTGCTGTGTCAGAGACAGTAAAGCCCGCCAGTGTGCGCCCAGGGCCTCGGGCACACAGGCCTTGAACTCCCCCTTGCAGCGGGGCTCTGGGTGAGCAGGGCGAGCAGGGAGGGGCCAGAAAGTTCTGCAGAGCCCAGGGCTCAGGGCCGGTTCTTAGGGCAGGGAGAGGCCGACAGGACCCAGCCAGGAAGCCTGGGCGAGAGGAGGGCTTCTCTCCATCTACTCACGCCCCGCTCCCTGCGGAGTGGGCTTGTGAAGTCAGTCTCCAGCAGGGAGAGAGCCAGGCCTTCGGGTGTGGGCCTGGGCCTGTGAGGGCCCGTGTGGCCAGGGTCCACGCTTGGTGCAAGTGGGGGGTTGCACCTCCCATGCGGCCTGGGTCACAAGAACCTGCCTAACCCCCAAATTCCCACACACACTTCCAGCTGTCACTTCCCCTTTATGTGCCCCCCAAATCGGGAAAATGGACTTATTTCAAAGAAGCAGTTCCAACTGGATGAAATCCTTTCCATTCAGGGAATGCTGATCATTCCATCATTTCGGAAAATCTCAGCCCACCTCACTGCCTCAGTCCGAATGGGGCCGGCCGTCCCCCCAGGAAGCCTCCAGGGCTGCCCCCATGGGCAATGCAGCGTCCACCCAGGATCAGCATGGCCCGATGCCCCAAATGTACCCCTTCTTGCCCTGAGTGGTGCCTCTCCCCGGGGCTCTCTCCCCGGCCCCCCTGTGGCCCCTCCTGAGGGCCCCATGTTTGCAGTCTGCCTGGCAGGGTCAACCTTGTGCACACGCCCCCTAAAAGCTCTCGGAGGGGGGGGCCCCTAAAAGCTCTCGGAGGGGGGGCCCCTCCCGAGCACGTCTAGGGCCCCAGCAACCCTTCCCTGAGGACATGTTTGTCGAATTCGGATTTGCTGCGTGATTTTTTGCCCAGAACCTCTGTTCAGACTGTGTTCCCTGGTGAATCGGTGTTCAGCATTTTTGTTTATTTGTTTGTCTTTAACAAAAGGTTATTTTGGTTTGAGATTCAGCAAACACACACACACACACACACACACACGTTGCATTCGGCTTCCTCTCCAGTCGGATTCGGTAAATCAGTTGTTTTCCAGGCTGGTTCTGAGTCCTTGCCTCAAATGAGCCTCCAACAAGATAATGCATTTAAAAGCTCTTGGAAAAGCACCAGGCCCCACGCACATGTGAGGTATTGTCATCCTGCGAGCCCCGCACCCCACGCCCCAGAGCCAGGCTCAGCTCCGGAAGCCCAGGCCTGCCCTCCCTCCTGACGGCCCCTGGCCCTCCCTTCCCATCCTGGGGGTGGGGGGACGGGGATGTGAGGGCAGGAGCGTCCGGGAGCCTGTAATCCCTCAAGAGGTGGGACGGATCCTTACAGACCTCCCACCGGTGGGCTGTTTTCGCTTGGGTTCCCGCTGCGGTCCTGAGAGCTTTTGGGAGGAGTCCCAAGAGCTTTCTTCAGGCAGGAAAACAAAATCAAAAACAAACCCCCCAGACTAGAAAGCTCCGAGGCCGCGTTAGCACCCAGGACATGTGGGGGCCTGGAGCCGAGGTGGTGGACTGGGACAGGCTGCGCGGGAGACTCTGCCCGTCCCCCACTGATGACGAACGCGGCCTTAAGTCCCCAACTACAGACCTCTCTCAAATGCCAAAGCTGTCCCTTTCCTCCAGCAGGTTGGCTGGCTTTCACTGGTGTCCATGAGCAAGCTTGGTCCAGTGGGGTGATGGACAGCTTCCTTGTCCAGTAGTATTTATTAAGTGCCACCTGTATGCAACCCCTGCAAATCTCATCCTTCCTGTGGGAACCCCGCTGCTGGTTGAGGCGGTTTCCAGCAACCTCAAAGGGGGAGCCAGCGCTGCGGGGGGCTGAGAGTACACCATGCTCCCGGCACCCAAGGGGTTTGGGCTGAGTGAGGCACAGGTGCCGGAAGGACCCCGCAGACCCACCTCGAATGCTCACTTTCTGGGAGCAACCACAAGGGTGTTGCGGGCAACCATGGGAACAAACATTTCATAAGCAGCCTGCTTAGTACATGGCCGCAGGGATCTTATTCCCAACCAGGGGAAGCTGGTATGTGTGTCAGGACGGGGGGCTGGGGGGCAAGACCCTCAACGCAGGTCGCCCACCCCGGCCCCTGATCCTCGCCCCCAGCCCAGCCCCTGCCCCACGCACGCCCTCCCAGGGACTAGTCTAGCCACACCTGCCCCTCCTTTAGCGGCGGGAGGGCGCTGAGGGGCGGGCTCCCAGCTGCAGGAAGGCCAGGTGGGCCACGCTCAGCACCCGGTGGTCAGAACCTGGCTTCCCAGGGCCTTGCGGCCGACCTGCGGCTGCTCAGAAGTGAGGGTTCGTGGTGGCTTCATGGAGGTTCAACCTCCGAGATCCCTGGTCAGCCAGCAAAACTCGGGCGCCCACACTTGTCAACAGCTGCCCTGGCAAGCGTCGGAGGGAAGCTCTGAGCACAGGCAGGCCACAAAGGGCTTTATTTTTTATTTTTTTACCCCCCCCCAGAGTTTTTCAGAGACCCATTAAATGCGGTCCAGTGGTAATGGGCCTCAGGTCAGAAGGGCCCGGGGAACACAGTCCTGCCAGCCTGCGGGGCCGCCAAGGAAGGGCCCTTTCCTCCTGTGGATGCAAGACAGCGCAGTCCCATTTCCTCCCCGGCTCCGGTAAGAAAATGTGCTGTAAATAAACAACCCACAGACGGTGGTTTAATAGCGGGGACAGGCGCAGCTAGGGAGGGGGCAGCTGGGGAAAGCTTTTCTCAGGAAAATGAGATCGGAACTGAGATTGCAAGGGTGAGTGAGTATTAAATGATGCAGAACATGGAAGAATAATTTCAGGCAGAGGGAACTGCGTGTGCAAAGGCCCTGGGGTGGTGGAAGCCATGACATGCGGAAGGAGAGCAAAGGAGGCCAGTTGGCTAGAAAAGAGAAACGGGCGTAGGGATAGCCAGTGGCGGGAGGTGGTGTGGTAAGCAGGGCTGAGCGCACACAGACTTGCAGGCCACTGGGCACTTGTTTCTATTCTAAGAGCAGTGGGAGCCCCTGAGGAGTTTTGAGCTGAGGACAGACAGGTTGAATTCACACCTTTCAGAGAGCCCTGCGCTGGCAGCTCACCAGGGCCCTGCCCCCAACACATGTCCAAACACCAGTTGTAGCTGGGATCGGGTCAAGTCCCATGAAGTCCCGAGGCTCTAAGGAGGGCGGGAGAGAACAACCACCTACAGGGCCACAGTTCCTAGGTGTCTGACCCTAAAAGTCAAAGCCTGCCTCCGTGGGGTGGACTCCACGTTCCCATCTGCCGTGCGAGGGGAAGGCGCAGCTTTGCAGGCCCATCTACCCTGCTCTGCTGCTTCCTGGTCCTGTGACCTCGTGGCCCGGAGCTCCGGCCCTTTCATCCAGAAAAGGAGAACAGGGTACTAGGGTTCAGCTTGCAGGAGGTCGTAAGGGTCAAATTGCGTTCGTGGTCATGGAAAGACCCACGGGCGGCAGGTGTCAACTCTTGAAGACTAGAAAACACAACTGTTGGGAGATACTAATGAGCGACAAGCAGTTAGAAATGGCAGGTGTGCGAGCACGTGGGAGTGAGGCACGTCCCCGTGACTTCTCTGCGGGGGGATGCCCCAGCCCTCGGCGCAGGGTGGCTGGAAGCCCTGCGGGGAGCGGCGGTCTTCCTGGGGGGTGAGAGGGTGGGGCTCGGGGCTGCGGTGGCAGAGGAGAGGCACGGCGACAGGGGCCAGGAGGTGTCCTGCAAGGAAAGAAGCAAGGTCCCTGGGTAACATCCCCTTACGGTTGGTCTGACCACCGTTTCCCGTGATGGCGTGAAGGCCCGGGGTTCGGCCGGCCGCCCTGGGCAAAAGCAGACAACGTGGAAAGCAGTGGTTTTCAGATGCTGCAAACAGGCGGTGCCGGAGAGCTCCGTCTGAGAGAAAGCGAGGGGATGCGGTGAGCCCTCCAGTTGGCCCAGCTGGCTGCCTGGAGAGGTTTGTGGGCTGCAGTGCAGGGAGGAGGGGGCCTGCCCAGAACTCAGTGCTCCTCCTGGGAGGGAGGCGAGAGCTGGAGCTCCAGGAAGGGCCGGGGGCTGGAGGGTGCTGGGCAGAGAGAAAGCCGTCGGAACTCTGCAGGGGCTCCCGGAGCGTCCACTGGGTCCTGTCCCGCACACTGCCCACGGCCGGGGGAGCAGGGGGTTTCGGTGTGCGCCCCTACAGGCAGGGACACCCCCCGCAGTCCCACCCCAGCCCCCGAGCCTGCGGGATGTGCACTGGACAGACGCAGGCCTCTCCCGGCGCTGGGGACACCGAACAGACGGCGAGCAGGAGGCGGCGGCGGGCACCTGGCTGTGTGCGGAGCCTGCGAACGAGCACAGAAGGGCAGGGGGAGAGGAGGGCGGGTGGAGGGCGGCAGGGAGAAAGAGAGAGAAAATCGACGTCCTCCCGAGCATTTTTAATGGGATCCAGTCTTCTCACATAACAAAAACAAACCAAATGTCCAGGATGAAAATCCACATTACTCAGCATTCCAAGAACCAGGAAAATCTGACCAAATCTCCAGGGACAAGGCAATCAAGAGATCACGACCCTGAGGTGACCCAGATGCTGGAATTAGCAGACACGCCTTAGCGGCGGCTGTCTTGACCATCCTTCCTGAGGCAAAGCGGCACAGCCTTGAGAGGAACGGAAGGAATAGAAGTTTCGGCAAAGAAAGACGGACTATGACAATCACTGAATGCAATGTGGTTTCCTGGATGGAATCTTGGAACCAAAAAAAGAACATTCGTGTTGAAACTGGTGGAAGCTGAAGCAAGTCTGGGGTTTAGTTAATAGTCCCGTCCCCATGTCCGCGTCTTAGTTTGGACAAAAGTGCCACGGTCTGTGGCCACATAGGGTGCTAGCATTAGGGAAAACTGGGTGACGGGTATTTGGAAACACTCCATATCTTTGCAGCCTTTCTGCAGATGTAAATATTTGTGAAAGAAAAGTTAATTTTAGGGGCGCCTGGGTGGCTCAGCGGGTTAAAGCCTCTGCCTTTGGCTCAGGTCCTGATCCCAGGGTCCTGGGATCGAGCCCCGCATCGGGCTCTCTGCTCTGTGGAGAGCCTGCTTCCTCCTCTCTCTCTCTGCCTGCCTCTGCCTACTTGTGATCTCTGTCTGTCAAATAAATACATAAAATCTTAAAAAAAAAAAAGAAAAGTTAATTTTAAAAGAATCCAATCAATATTTCCGAACAGGGAAACAAAGTATGGGATATAAAAATATCTCACTGGATAGACAAAGAGCAGAATGAAGATGACAGGAAACTGGGAAAGACATCAATAGATGTTGTCTGATCAGAAGAACTGAGAGGGAAAAAAATAGGATTTCAAAAACCAAGCATCTTGGGGACTTGTCGACACCCTCACCATCAAGACTCCTGAAAGGGAAGGAATTGGTGCAGGAAAAAAGTTAACCACTTTCTGGAGGTATGATTGACCCAGAAAAAAGCTATAGTTATTAAATGCATTAAATTATTTATAATCTATAAATTATAAATTGTAAGAGATTATATTTTAAATGATAAACTATAGAGAATTGGTGTGTTTGGAGCTGAGTATGCGCGCATGGCCACGTTGTTGCTGTCAGTGCTCTCCTCTCCCCATCGCCTCTGACTTTGCCTGCCCTCTCTGTCCTGAGAGTACCTAACACAAGATCCACCCTCTTACCAAGTTGTTCATACAATAAGATATTATTAGTCATAGGCCCTACATATTACAGCTTATCTCCAGAATGGATTTATTTTGAAAGGCCCTAAACTTCTCAGTTTCCACCAAAAACAACAACAAAAAAGTTTTTGAAAGAGTAATGGCCAAACCTTCCCAAATATATCAAAAGACATAAATTTCCAGGTTCAAGAGGCTTACAGAATTACCAACAGGATAAACTCAAAGAAAATCACAGCCAGACACATCAAAATCAAATTACAGTAAACCAAAAACAAAGAAAAATATTGGAAGCAGAAAAAAAGTTATCCCTTACCTGAAGGGAAATAATGACCAAAGATTTGTCATCAGAAACAGTGGTAGTCGAAAGATAGGGAAACAAAACAACGTCTTTTTTTTTTTTTTTTAAGATTTTATTCATTTATTTGACTGAGAAAGACCCAGCAAGGTGAGGGAACACAAGCAGGGGGAATGGGAGAGGGAGAAGCAGGCTTCCCGCAGAGCAGGGAGCCCGATGCAGGGCTCGATCCCAGGGTGGGATCACGACCTGAGCAGAAGGCAGACATCCAACGACTGAGCCAACCAGGTCCTCCAAAACAATATCTTTAAAAATGTGCCACAAAGAACTGCCCACTCAGAATTCTAAGTCTAGCAAAGGTATTTTTCAAGAATGAAAGCAAAATAAAGACACACTCGGAAGGAAAAACAAGGCATTCATTCACTAGCAGATCTGCTCTCAAAGATATATGAAAGAACGTTCTCCAGGCAAAAGGGAAGTGATACAGAATAAAACTCGGAACATCAGAAATGAAGAAGAACAACAATAACAAAGGTAAGTAAAGTATGTCAGAGGGACATACTTTAAAATATGTATAACTTTAAAAAGCAAACATGGCATTGGGAGATGTGACGCAGATGGATACAATACATGTGACAACTGTAACAGAGAGAAGGATATGGTACAACCTGCAGATGGTAAAGGGGAGCCTATGGTTACATTTTACATGCAGTGGTAAAGCCTCAACGCTAAACAGATGGAGAAATGTTAGGTGTGTATGCTGTCCCTCAGGCAACAATTAAACAGTAACACAAAGAGCTACGGCCAAAAGCTAATAGATCAAATAAATGGAAACTAAAAATATTTTCAAATAATTCAAAAGGCAGAAAAGGGAACAGAGGCAAAAAAATTAATAATAATGAGACAGATAGAAAAGTAAAATGTCAAGACCTAAATCCAACTATAGCTATAATTGCATTAAATGTGAATGGTCTAAACACAGTGATTAAAAACAGACGTTACCACGTTGGATTAAAGGCGGGTGGGGAAAGAGGCACAGTTGCATGCTGTCTGTAAGGCACCTTAAATATGATTGCCCAGGCAGTGGCAAACTGACCCAAAGGCCACATGTGGCCAATGCCCCGTCTTAAAGAACAGTTTTCACAAGTCCTAACAGTTGCAAAGAAGAGGAGGAGGAAAAGGAGACAGAAGCCATATGTGGCCACATAACCTAAAATAGGCATTTACTGGCTCTTCACAGAAAAAGTTTGTTGGCTCCTCACATTGATGAATTAAAAGTAAAAATGGAACACGATATACCAAGTAAATACTGATCAAAATAAAGTGGAAGTGGCTATATTCATGGCAGACAGAGAAGACTTAAAAAAAAAAAGACCATGTAGGAATAAGGGCATCCCTTCATGATGTAGGAATCAGTTCACAAAGAAGACCTAACAGGCCCAAATACGGACACCCCCAATGGCAGAGTTCCAGGCTGGGTGAGGCAAAAACCGATCGAGTGAAAGAAGAAACAGACAAATCCACAATTTTATTTGGAGATTTAATCACTTCTTTCTCAGTAACCAACAGAATAATACAGAACATCAGCAAGGCTAGGGGAGACCAGGACAACACATGGGTTTTGTCTAGTTGAGATTAGAGACCACTCCAAATGACAGAAACGGAATGCTTACGCTTCCCCAGTGCAAATGGGATACTCATTCAAACAAATCATATTCTGGGCCCATTAAAAAATTAACTTTAAAGGAGTTAAAATTATACAGTGTATATTTTCTGACTGTAAGAGACTTAAACTGGAAGTCAATGAGAGACAGACGTCTGGAACATCCAGAAATATTTGGAAATTAAACACCGTACCTCTAAATTACCTGTGGGTCACACGTGAAGAAGTATCAGGTAAATAATCGAGGATCCCACTGTGGAAACCAGGAAAAGAGCACGTTAAACCCAAAGAAAGGAGAGAAATAACAGATAGGAGCAGAAATTAGTATAACGGAAAATAGAGAAAATAAGTGAAACCAAAAGTTTTTTGACAAGATCAATATCCTTGATGACTTTCTAGACAAACTGAACAAAATAAAGACACAAATTGTAAATATAAAAAAAAATGAAAGATGGGCTATCACTGCAGACACCACAGATATTAAAAAGATAGTAAGGTGATCTCTCTATGCCATAAATTCAATTTAGATGAAGGGGATAAATTAATTGAAAGACACAAAACACCAAAACTCACTCAAGACAAGAGAGATAACCTGAATATGCCAATATCTGCTAAAGAAATTGAATTTTTAGATTAAAATCTTCCGACAATGAAAACTCCAGGCCCAGCTTATTTCAAAGACAACTTCTCCCCAACATTTAATGAAGTAATAACACCAATTCTGCTTCAGCTCTTCCAGAAATTGGAAGAGGCGAGAACACTTTCCCACTCATTTTATGGGGCCAGTATCACTGGTTGTCACCACCAGAGGCGTTAAGTGGATCGATGTGCCCGATGTGTACCTCGGAAACCAAGACACAAAGGCCACCCACAAAACATCGGTGAATCAGAAGAATATATATTGGTAAGTACCACTCAGCAATATATAAAATGGTGAAACACATCATTACCAGATGGGGCTTGTGCTGGGAATGAAAGTACGTTGACCGAAGAGGCAGACCCCAGAAGGAAAGTCCTGTTTCAGTAGATGAGGGGAAAGTACCCAACCAAACTCAGCATCCGCTTTTGGTAAAAATTCTCTACGCAATGAACAGAAGGGTGGTTCCTTAGCCCGGGAAAGGGCTCACATCCTGCTTAACGGTGGAAGACAGAGAGGCCGTTGCAGCAGGGGAAAGGGATCCTGGACGTGGACCGTGGTGATGGTAGCACATTAGGAACGTATTTAATGCCTCTGAAACTCTGCCCTTAGAAGTGATTAGATGGTAAGTTTTGTATTTGTGCATGTTACCACAAATTTTTTTAAAAATGGGGAAAGGTGCCTATCATGGTCCCTGGAACAAACATTAAAAACAAAGTCTAAAGA
This sequence comes from Mellivora capensis, assembly GCA_004024625.1. Classification (NCBI taxonomy): domain Eukaryota; kingdom Metazoa; phylum Chordata; class Mammalia; order Carnivora; family Mustelidae; genus Mellivora; species Mellivora capensis. The sequence continues at coordinate 44,289 of PISX010014452.1, forward strand.
TGTGTATTTTAAACAATGACAGGAAACTAAAATGGGACATTAAAAACTATTCCAAAATATTGTTAACCCAAGAGAGAGCAAAAAGCAGAGAAGGGAGAAAATGACCCACTAAAATCAAATTAGCAAAGGGTAGACTTCAACCGACCTTATCAATCATTATATTAAAATACAGACGGACTGAACACTTCAATTAAAAGGCAGGTCTTGTCCAATTAGATTTAAAAATGCAAGATCCAACTATTTGTAATCCACAAGAAATAGTTAAAACACAAAGACATGGTGGGTTATAAGTCAATAAAAGGATAGAAAAAAAGAGATTATGCAAACCACAATTAAGTCTAGTCACATTAATATCACAGGAGATAGACTACAAGAGAGATTGCCAGAGATAAAAAGGAACATTTCATAATGATAATGAAAACCTTTCACCATCCATCAGGAAAGCGGAACAGCCATAAATGCGTATGAACCTGATACCAAAATTTCAATATGCGTGAGGGAAAAACTCAATGGAACCAAAGGGACAGAGAAGTCCACAGTCACAGATGGATTTTTAACACTTCCTCTCTGAAACTGGCATTAACACCAGACCCCAAAATCAAAATATTAAAGACTCCAACATCATCGAGTCCCTTTCCTTACGGACCTCTGTGGAACACGGTGCCTAGCAACGGTCCTTTCCTGTAGACGTGGAAAGACCTACAGAGCACAGTCTATGAGGCATTAAGATAGACCATATGTGAGGCCAAAGAAGTCTCCATAAGTTTTAGAAGATGGAACCCTCGCAAGAGGTATCTTACTGTCCTATGAACAAGTAGACTAGAAATCAATGAAAAAAAATAGAAAAGCTCCCAAATATCCAGAAATGATGTAACCCTGATTTAACTAAGACACAAATCAAAGACGAAACCACAAAGGAACATTATTAAACACTAAACTGAACAGTCACGGAGACCCAACATGTCACAACTTGTCTGCCAGGTGCGGTTGGAGCAGGGGCTCCGAGGGATCGCTGTGGCTTCATTAGTTTTGGAGAAGAGAGAAAGGGTTAAAAATCTAATGTGATCTAATTTACCTTCCAAGAAGCTAGAAGAAGAGCAAACTACTCCCAAGTAAGAGGATACAGGAAGTAGTAAGAGCAGGAGGCTGTCGGGGGAGGGGAGCGAGCCGCAGATAACGCCGGTGCTCCATGGGCGCCTGCTCTGTGCCCCACGCATCCAGCATCTTCCCCGCAGACCGTGGGAGTGTATGCGTGGCCACTGGGAGCAGCAGGCACCAGTCTCCCTGTTGCTTTCCCACGGTGGTTGGGGTCGCTTCCTTGTGCACCTGCGGGGAGCAACACTCCGCTAGACTCCGGGGGACCCTCTCCTGATGCCTTGTGTTTCCTCTGTGTTCGGCTTTCTCTCCGGACTCTGACACACATTCTTACCACCAGGCCTCCCTGAACACCAAACTGCTCAGCTCATGGAGACCAGGACTCTTGTCTGCCCTCCTGCTCCCTGAGCTGTGGCCTTGAGACTCTCCAGCCACAGGAGAAAAAAAAAAGAAGAAAGAAATGGCAAACAGATGGTAGAAGAACATGCATCAAGATCATTTAAGCTCAACCATATCGATTCTCACATTAAATGCAAAGAGTCAATGTTCATAGCAGCAAAGTGCACAATAGCCAAAATATGGAAAGAGCCCAGATGTCCCTCGGCAGATGAATGGATTCTGTGAGATACACAGAAGTGAGACACACACACACACACACACACACACACACAGTGGAATACCACTGAGCCATCAAAAAATGAAATCTTGCCATTTGCAACGTCATGGGTGGAACTAGAGGATGTTATGCTGAGCGAAATAAGTCAATCAGAGGAAGACAGTTACCATACGATCTCACTCATAGGTGGAATTTAAGAAATAAAACAGAGGATCATAAAGGAAGAGGGAAAGATAAGAGGAAAAAATCAGAGAGGGAGACAAATCATAAGAGGCTCTTAATCATAGGAAACAAACGGAGGGCTGCTGGAGGTGTGGGGTGGGGATAGGGCACCGGGGGATGGACATTAAGGAGGGCACGTGATAGAATGAGCACTGGGTGTTACGTAAGACTGGTGAATCACAGACCTTCACCTCTAAACCAACAATACATTGTATGTTAATAAAAAGTAAAATTTAACTTTTAAAAAAAGCAGATAGTCTAGACACATCAGTTAAATTGGGCAGAGATTGTAGCAGTGCATATAAAAAGAATACCCAGCTTTGTGCTGGCCATAGGAGACCGACTGCAAGAGTCACAAGGAAGAGTGCAAGGGTGGAGAAACACCCAATTCTAGGACTCACCAAAAGGAAGCTGGAGCTTCCCGTTTAAACATGATGACGTGGGTTTACGAGCAAGGACTATAATACGGATAAAGAGGGCTGTTTATCCAGAGAACCAAATGGTCCTGCATACGTACAGACCAAGGAACAGGGCTCCAAAAAGTGACAGATTTCAAGGAAAAATAGGCAAACCCAGAGTTAATTGTGGTTTTCAACAGCCTTCTCTTGGTAATTGGTAAGACAGACGGGAGTTGGTGGAGACCCAGAAGCCTTGGACTGTATGGTCCGTGACAGCAGTAGGACACCCGGGCTCCTCAAGGACACGTGGAACATTCGCCAAAATGAATCCCACTTGGGGGCCATGAAACAACTTTCAGTGAATTTAGAAGGATTGGAAAGATACAAATAATATTCTCTCACCACAATGGACTTCAACTAGCAATCAATATCAAAACACGTGGAAAGTTGCAAATATTTAAAACTACAGTGCATACTTTTAAATAATCCGCGGGTTGAAAAAGACATCACAGTAGAAAGGATAAGATATTTGAACCGAATAAAAATTAAAACATGACTTGGAATTTGTGGGCTTAGAAGAAAACTTCAAACATTATTATTATTAGATTAGATTTATTATTATTATTATTATATTAGAAAAGTGGGAAAAAACTTGATTGACCTAAACTTCATCTTAAAAGAAATTTTTTAAAAAGTGGTAAATTAAACCCAAAGTACAAGAGGAAGGTGAAAAAAAATATAGAAAAATCAATAAAATCAAAAGCTCATCCTTCGAGAATGTCAGTAAAATCGATAAACCTCTATTCAGATTGATCGGGGAGAAAAATCAGATATTAACTTCCAATATCAGAATTAGAAATCTCATAGAGATAAAAAGGGCGTCATCAAGTGAATATTAGGAACATTTGTCAGTAAGTTCCGTACCTGAGACCAAACGGACACATTCCTTAAAAGACACAAACCACCAAACTCACTTGAGGTGAAACAGACACCCTGAACTACCCTCCAACTATTAAAAAGAAAACGAATTTGAACATTGCAACCTTCTCACAAGGACAGCTCCAGGCACAAATAACTCTGCTAGGGAATTCTACTGAACATTTAAGGAAGAAATAATACCAATTCCACGCAGACTCGTCCAGAAAAACAGAAGAGGAGAGCATATCAGAGCTCACGTACATAGCGGTACTCGGCAATCAGAATCACACATAGTACAAGAACAGAGAGGGACAGAACAGTATCCCTCATAAAGGTAGATCCAAACCCCCCACCAGAACCTTAGAGACTGAATCCACTTGTGTATGTATGTGATATCTCGTAACAAGGGGAAACTTATTCTGGGAACTCAGCCTGGGTGGATGTTAGAAAATTAACCAACATCGTTCATATCCACAGACCAGTGGGCATTGGTGGTTCAGTGGTAGAATTCTCGCCTGCCATATCCACATTCTATAGACTGTATATGATCATCTCAACAGGTACGTGAAAGGCCTCAGACAAAATTCAATATCCATTCACAGTAAAAACTCTCAGCAAACACGGAATTGAAGGGATATTAACCCAATGATGAGCGACTACAGAAATCTTTGGCAAACATCACAATGTACAATAAAAGATGGGATACTTTCTCAAGATTAAAATAGTCCCAGATGTTGAAGCTACTGTAATAAGGCAAGGAAAAGAGTGAAAGGGCACACAGACTGCAAAGAATGAACGGAACTGTATTTGCACATGACTTGAGGGTCTAAGAATCACATTTGAAATCAATGCCAACCCCCCACCCCAAAACCTCTGAATGGTAATGAGTTCAGCAATACCGCGAGATACGATACCGATGTGCAAACACTAATGACATTGGTAACTGCCAACAAAGAACACGAGGAAACCACAGTTTCAAACCCAACGTTGGACTTCTGGTTTCCAGAGCAGCTGTAAGACGCTGGGAGTTGCTGCTCTATCCTATAAACAAGCACAAAGCTGAATGAGCGGACGGATCAGTAAGTCTTCTCGGGTCTGTCTGAGAAGGGAGGTGACAGGGCAGACGGCAGCCCCCCCTAAATTGAAGAGACCAACAGGCAAGTAGGGAGCGTCACAGCTCACCAGGGCAGAGAGCCATAACCTCGAACCCCTGCGGGAGCCAGCGCCCACATAGGGAAAACCAACACACAGTTGACAAATTGTGGGAGGCTCAGTGTAGGCAAGTCTTAGAGATAAAAAAAAAAAAAAAATCTCAGGGGATCTCCTCACCGGGGGCCCCACAGTTCTGTGGATCCCACCTTCAGGAGGTTGGCCAGGTGCTCTCCGCGAGCAGCCTCCTCCTCCTGGCGGGGTGGGGGCCGTTTTGAAACAAGACAGAGCATCACATTCTTCTGGAAAAGGTGCGCCCTCTGAGAAACCATCTAACCAGAGCCCAACTGGCTGGGGTTTTACCTAAGCCTTATGGACCTAGAGGAAGGGAAATTCCAGACTCCAGCCCACAGGAGCCATCCTGTCCCACCTACGGAGTGGGGAGGAGAGGGGGATAGGGAATGAGCAGCCCGTCTGAAATTCACCAAAGGATGATTCATGAAAAGAAAACTGACAAGCTCTATTTCATGAAAATTAAAAATTTCTGCTCTGTGAAAGACACTGCCAAAAGAATGAAAAGATAAGCCACAGGGTGGGAGAAAATATGTGCAAAAGGCACGTATGATGAAGGAATTGTTCTCTGAAATACACAAGAGACTCCTAAGGCTTAACAAGAAGAAAACAAACAACTTGATTTCAAAATGGGCCAAAGACCTTAACCAAAGTCACCTCGCCCGAGATATATCGATATTTGTATATATCTAGATGGATCTCTATATATCTATACAGTAATTTTCATATCTATCTATCTATCCATGGATATGGCCGGTAAGTGTATAAAGACATGCTCCACAGCATGTCTGGGAAACGCAAATTGAAACAGTGAGGTACACTACACACCTCTTGGCCCAGAATCCAGGACACCCACATCACCAGATGCTGGCGAGGATGTGAAGCAGTAGGAGGGCTCATTCACGGCTGCTGGGAATGCGAAATGGCGTGACTACATTGGAAGACAGGTGGGCAGTTCTTCAGAAAACTGAACGTATTCCTACTATACACTCCAGCAAGCACGCTCCTCAGTATTCACCCAAAGGAGTTGAACACTTCCGTTCACACAAAACTTGCACATGGATATTTGTAGCAGCTTTGTTGATAATTACCAAAACCTGGAAATAACCAAGGTGTCCTTCAGCAGGGGAATGGATAAATAAGGTGTAGTACATCCAAACAATGGGATATTATTCAGGGCCAAAAGGATATGAGCTACAGAGCCATGAAGAAGAAATTTAAACGCCTATTACTGAGTGAAAGAAGCCAATCTGAAAAGGCTACATCCAACTATAAGACATCCTGGAAAAGACAAAGCTATGGAGACAGGAGAAAGATCAGCGGTTATTGGGGTTTGGGGGCAGGGAAGGAAGAATAGTGGGAAGAATAGTGGGAATGGTGGCTACACAGCATTATATGTTGGTCTAAACCCATAGGACATACAACAATGGGACAGAACCCCATTGTAAGCTGTGGGTCCTGGGTGATAAGAATATGTCTGTGTAGCTCATCAATTGTCTCAAATATACTGCTCTGGGGGGAGGACGAGGCTGTGCGTGTAGCCGGGGGGCATATGAGAACTCTCTACACCTTCTGCTCCATTTTCTATGCCCCAGAAACTGCCCTAGAAGAAAGTATTTACAATACAGTATTATATACAATTGCTCCCAGGAAAACCCGGTGCACGGTGGAAACCAGACAAAACCTGTGCATGATCTATATGATGAAAATTATAAAATGCTGGAGAAATAAAGACCTAACTAAATGGAGAAACATTTATGTATTTATGGATTGCGAGATTCAATGTAATAAAGATGTCAGCTCACCCCAAACTGATCTATGGGTTTAATGCAATTCCTATCAAAGCCCAGGTTTGTTTTATAGACATAAAAAAAACATATTCTAAAATTTACATAGACGCTAGCCCTAGCATAGCTGAAACAACAAAAAAGAGTGAAGTGGGAGGAATTATTTTACCTGCTGGGAAGGTTTACTCTGCAGGCTCAGCAATCAAGACAGCATTGGATCAGTGGAGGGAGAAACACACAGGTGAGTGGAATCGGATGGAGACGGTGGAAATAGGCACATGCTTTCCTGACTGACTCTGACAAAGGTGAAAAAGCAATTTAACAGAGGAAGGGCAGCCTTTCCACAAATAGTCCCGGAGAAGCAACTATGGGGCAAAATAGTGAACATCGAGCTAAATACTACACATAAAGCACTTAGCAAATTACATGAGAGAAAATTTCCGGAATCTAGCGCCAGGCAGAGTTCTTCAAATTGACCCCAAAAGCATGCACTGTAAAAGGAAAAACTGATAAAGTGAACCTCATCAAAATTTTAAAATTTTCCTCTACAAAAGACCCTGTTAAGAGAATAAAAAGATGGGCTACAAACTGTAAGAAAATATCTGAAAACCACATATTCAGCAAATGACTTATATCTAGAATGCCCCAGGAATCCTTGAAACTCTAGGAAGCAAACAGTCAGTTATATGGGCAGAAGACATGAATGGACATTTCACTGGAAAGGGTGTAGAGATGGCAAATAAGCACATGAAAATTTGCTCACCATCATCAGCCGTTAGGGCAATGCAAAGGAAACCCCTCATGAGTTTTCAGGGTGTATCGACCAGGATGGCTTAAAAAATAGTGATAATGTCAGATGCTGGCAAGGATGGAAAGAAAACAGGTCACTCGAACATCAATGATGGGAATGTGAAATCTTATGAACCATGATCACGACATGCCCTAGCAGTTACACACTTGAACATTCATCCAGAGAAATGGGAACTTAACGTTTATGCAAAGACATGTACAAAAATGTTTATAGCAGCTTTATTCATAGAAGACAAAAGGAAACAACCCAGGGATGCCTGGGGGGCTCAGTTGGTTAAGAGTCCAACTCTTGATCTCAGCTCAGGTCTTGATCTCAGGGTTGTAAGTTGGAGCCCCACGTTTGAGCCCAGCGTGGAGCCTACTTAAACAAAACAAAAAACAACGCAGATAGACTTCACTGGCAGCATGGTTAAGTAAACTGTGGTATATCCATACCATGAAATACTACTCAGCAGTGAAAAGGAACTAGCTGTTGAGACACCCAGCAGCTCGGACAGTGAGAGAATTAACTTGATTGGGTTTGTCACAGTTTTTAAAAATTTGTTTTTCCAAAGACGCTGTTAAGAAAAGGCAAAGGCAAAGGCAAGGCCTGGCCTGGGAGAAATATTTACAGAACACCTCATTGACAACAAACTTTTATCCACGACAAATAAAGACTTCATATAATTCTTTTTTTTAATTTTATTTATTTATTTGACAGAGAGAGAGAGAGATCACAAGCAGGTGGAGAGACAGAGAGAGGGGGAAGCAGGCTCGATGTGGGGCTCAATCCCAGGACCCTGAGACCATGACCTGAGCTGAAGGCAGAGGCCTTAACCCACTGAGCCACCCAGGCGCCCCAAGACTTCATATAATTCTTTAATGAGATGACAGAATTTTTAAATGGCCTTAAGATCTGAACACACACTTCACCGAAGAAGATACATAAATCCCACCAGAACCTGAGAGAGGCCTTGTAAAGAAACTATCACCGATATTCTTCACAAAACAGATGCAGGAATCCTTAACGTAATGTTAGCAAACTGAATTCAGTGGCATGTAAAGGGATAATACATCATGATTAGTAGATTTTTAAAATTAGATTAAGTAGAGTTAATTAGATTAAGTCAATTAAGTCGAGTTTTTTCAAGGAATGCAAAGGTAAGTGTAGTTGATGTAAAATCGACCAATTCACAATATTAACAAAATAAATGGATAAAACCATATGGTCATTTCAAAAGACACAGAAAAGGTATCTGGCAAAATTCAGTGCTTCTTCATAACCAAAATTGTCCCAGAACTTTTTCCATCTAATAATGGACATATATCTACGAAAATCCTTGTTAACATCTTAATTATCACTGAAACATTGAAGGCTTTTCTCCTAAAACTGGGAACAAGGCAAGAATGTCTGTCCTCACTATTAGCTCTTTACCATTGTACTGACATTCCTAGTTCATGTAATAAGGCAAGAAAAATAAAAGTTGTGTAGATTGGAAAGAAAACACAAGCCTCATCTGCGAAGAGAGAGAGTTTGACTTCTTCCTTGACAATTTGGATACCTTTTATTTCTCTTTGTTGTCTGATTGCTGTTGCTAGGACTTCTAATACTATGTTGAACAAGAGTGGTGAGAGTGGGCATCCTTGTCATGTTCCTGATCTCAACGGGAAGGCTGTGAGCTTCTTCCCATTGAGGATGATGTTTGCTGTGG
>PISX010014453.1:0-42818 GCA_004024625.1 Mellivora capensis
TTTTTGAGGAACCTCCACGCTATTTTCCAGAGCGGTTGCACCAGCTTGCATTCCCACCAACAGTGTAGGAGGGTTCCCCTTTCTCCACATCCTCGCCAGCATCTGTCATTTCCTGACTTGTTAATTTTAGCCATTCTGACTGGTGTGAGGTGATATCTCATTGTGGTTTTAATTTGTATTTCCCTGATGCCGAGTGATGCCGAGTGTCTGTTTTCACGTGTCTGTTGGCCATCTGGATGTCTTCTTTGCAGAAATGTCTGTTCATGTTCTCTGCCCATTCCTTGACTGGATTAATTGTTCTTTGGGTGTTGAGTTTGCTAAGTTCTTTATAGATTTTGGACACTAGCCCTTTATCTGATATGTCGTTTGCAAATATCTTCTCCCATTCTGTCAGTTGTCTTTTGGTTTTGTTGACTGTTTCCTTTGCTGTGCAAAAGCTTTTGTTCTTGATGAAATCCCAATAGTTCATTTTTTCCCTTGCTTCCCTCACTTTGGCGATGTTCCTAGGAAGAAATTGCTACTGCTGAGGTCGAAGAGGTTGCTGCCTGTGTTCTCCTCAAGGATTTTGAGGGATTCCTTTCTCACATTGAGGTCCTTTATCCATTTGGAATCTATTTAGTGTGTGGTATAAGGAAATGGTCCAGTTTCATTCTTCTGCATGTGGCTGTCCAATTTTCCCAACACCATTTGTTGAAGAGACTGTCTTTTTTCCATTGGACATTCTTTCTGGCTTTGGCGAAGATTAGTTGACCATAGAGTTGAGGGTCTTTTTCTGGGCTCCCTATTCTGTTCCACTGATCTATGTGTCTGTTTTTGTGCCAGTACCATACTGTCTTGATGATGACAGCTTTATAATAGAGCTTGAAGTCTGGAATTGCGATGCCACCAACTTTGGCTTTCTTTTTCAACATTCCTCAGGCTATTCGAGGTCTTTTCTGGTTCCAAATAAATTTTAGAATAATTTGTTCCATTTCTTTGAAAAAATGGATGGGATTGTGTTAAGGATTGTATTAAATGTGTAGATTGGTTTAGGTAGCATAGACATTTTCACAATATTTGTTCTTTCAATCCATGAGCATGGAACATTTTTCCATTTCTTTGTGTCTTCCTCAATTTCTTTCATGAGTACTTTATAGTTGTCTGAATACAGATTCTTTGCCTCTTTGGTTAGGTTTATTTCTAGGTATCTTATGGTTTGGGGTGCAATTGTAAATGGGATTGACTCCATTTCTCTCTTTTTTTTTTTTTTGTCTTGTTGTTGGTGTAAAGAAATGCAACTGATTTCTGGGCATTGATTTTATATCCTGACACTTTATTGAATTCCTGTACAAGTTCTAGCAGATTTGGAGTGGAGTCTTACGGGTTTCCCACATATAATATCATATCATCCGTAAAGAGTGATTGACTTCTTCTTTGTTGATTTGGATGCCTTTAATTTCTTTTTGTTGTCTGATTGCCGAGGCTAGGACTTCTAGTACTATGTTGAATAGCAGTGGTGATAATGGACATCCCTGCCATGTTCCTGACCTTAGCAGAAAAGCTCTCAGTTTTTCTCCATTGAGAATGATATTCACGGTGGGTTTTTCATAGATGGCTTTGATGATACTGAGGTATGTACCCTCTATCCCTACACTTTGAAGAGTTTTGATCAGGAAAAGATGCTGTACTTTGTCAAATACTTTTTCAGCATCTATTGAGAGTATCACATAGTTCTTGTTCTTTCTTTTATTAATGTATTGTATCACATTGATTGATTTGCAGATGTTGAACCCTCCTTGTAGCCCTGGAATAAATCCCACTTGGTCGTGGTGAATAATCCTTGTAATGGACTGTTGGATCCTATTGGCTAGTGTTTTGGTGAGAATTTTCACATCTGTATTCATCAAGGATATTGCTCTGTAATTCTCTTTTTTGATGGGATTCTTGTCTGGTGTGGGGATCAAGGTAATGCTGGCTTCATAAAATGAGTTTGGAAGTTTTCCTTCCATTTCTATTTTTTGGAACAGTTTCGGGAGAATAGGAATTAATTCTTCTTTAAATGTTTGGTAGAATTCCCCTGGGAAGACATCTGGCCCTGGGCTCTTGTTTTTTGGGAGATTTTTGATGACTGCTTCAAAATGGGTCTGTTCAGGTTTTCTGTTTCTTTCCGGTTCAGTTGTGGTACTTTAAATGTCTCTAGGAATGCATCCATTTCTTCCAGATTGTCAAATTTGCTGGCATGGAGTTGATAAATATGTTCTTAAAACTGTTTGTATTTCTTTGGTGTTGGTTGTGATCTCTCCTCTTTCCTTCATGATTTATTTGGGTCCTTTCTCTTTTCTTTTTAATAAATCTTATTAAATAACAATCTTATTAATTCTTTCAAGGAACCAGCTCCTAGTATTGCTGATTTGTTATATTGGGTTTTTGTTTGTTTGTTTGGTTGGTTGGTTTCTGTTTCATTGATTTCTGCTCTGATCTTTATTTTTCCTCTTCTGCTGGATTTGGGCTTTCTTTGATGTTCCTTCAGCTTCTTTAGGTGTAGGGTTAGGTTGTGTATTTTAGACCTTTATTATTTCTTTAGAAAGGCTTGTATCACTATATATTTTCCTCTCAGGACTGCCTTTGCTGTGTCCCACAGATTTTGAACAGTTGTGTTTTCATTATCACTTGTTTCCATGAATATATTCAATTCTTTTTTAATTTCCTGGTTGACCCATTCATTCCCTAGAAGGATGCTCTGTAGTCTCCATGTATTTGGGTTCTTTCCACATTTCCTCTTGTGATTGATCTAGCTTCAGAGCGTTGTGGTCTGAATATATGCAGGGAATGATCCCAATCTTTTGATATCAGTTGAGACCTGATTTATGACCCAGGTTGTGATCTATTCTGGAGAATGTTCCATGTGCACTAGAGAAGAAAGTGTTTTCTGCTACTTTGGGATGGAATGGTCTGAATATATCTGTGATGTCCATCTGGTCCAGTGTGTCATTTAAAGCCTTTATTTCCTTGTTGATCTTTTGCTTGGATGATCTGTCCATTTCAGTGAGGGGAGTGTTAAAGTTCCCTACTCTTTTTGTATTATTGTGGATGTGTTTCTTTGATTTTGTTATTAATTGGCTTATATAGTTGGCTGCTCCCATGTTAGGGGCAGAGATATTTAAAATTGTTAGATCTTCTTTTTGGACAGACCCTTTGAGTATGATATAGTGTCATTTTCATCTCTTGTTATAGTCTTTGGCTTAAATTCTAATTGATCTGATATAAGTATTGCCACCCCAGATTCCTTTTGATGTCCATTAGCATGGTAAATCGTTTTCCACCCTCTCACTTTAAATCTGGAGGTGTCTTTGGGTATAAAATGAGTTTCTTATAGACAGTATATTGATGGATTTTGTTTTTTTATCCATTCTGATACCCCGTGTCTTTTGATTGGGTCATTTAGCCCATTTACACTCAGGGTAACTATCAAGAGATATGAACTTAGAGCCATTGTATTGCCTGTAAGGTGACTATTACTGTTTATTGTCTCTGTTCCTTTCTGATCTACTACTTTTAGGCTCTCTCTTTGCTTAGAGGACCCCTTTCAACATTTCCTGTAGAGCTGGTTTGGTGTTTACAAATTCTTTGTTTTTGTTTGTCCTGGAAGCTTTTTATCTCTACTTCTATTTTCAATGATAGCCTAGCTGGATACAGTATTCTTGGCTGCATGTTTTTCTCATTCAGTGCTCTGAATATATCATGCCAGTTCTTCCTGGCCTGTCAGGTCTCTGTGGATAAGTCTGCTTTCAGTCTAATATTTTTACCATTGTATTTTACAGACTTCTTGTCCCGGGCTGCTTTCAGGATGTTCTCTTTGTCGCTAAGACTTGTAACTTTTACTATTAGATGACAGGGTGTGAACTTACTCTTATTGATTTTGAGGAAGGTTCTCTGTGCCTCCTGGATTTTGATGCTTGTTCCCTTTGCCATATTAGGGAAATTCTCTACAATAATTCTCTCCAATATACCTTCTGCTCCCCTCTCTCTTTCTTCTTCTTCTGGAATCCCAATTATTCTAATGTTGTTTCATCTTATGGTATCACTTATCTCTCGAATTCTCCCTTTGTGGTCCAGTGGTTTTTTGTCTCTCTTTTGCTCGGTTTCTTTATTCTTGATCATTTGGTCTTCTATATCACTAATTATCTCTTCTGCCTCATTTATCCTAGCAGTAAGAGCCTCCATTTTTTATTGCACCTCATTAATACCTTTTTTTTTCCCAACTTGGTTAGATTTTAGTTCTTTTATTTCTCCAGAAAGGGCTTTTATTTCTCCAGACAGTATTTCTCTAATATCTTCCATCCCTTTTTCAAGCCCGGCTAACACCTTGACAATCATCATTCTGAACTCCACATCTGACATATTACCAATGTCCGTATTGATTAGGTCCCTAGCCTTTGGTACTGCCTCTTGTTCTTTTTTTTCTTTTTTGGTGAGTTTTCTATCCTGTCATTTTATCCAGATAAGAATATATGAAGGAGCGATTAAAATACAAATAGGGTGGCAAAGACCCCAGGTAAATGTGCTTTAACCAAATCAGAAGAGACCCCAAATTGTGGGGAGAAGAAAGGGGACAACAAGAAGTTCAGGGGAAAAAAATTAAAAAAAGAAAAACTATAAAAAAGAAAAATATATATAAGACTAGTGAATAGTACAAGGTCACCTACTTAATTTTGGCAGTATTTTGGTCTCTTAGAAAAAACTACCTCCCAAAGTTTTAAAGAATGAAAAACATATATAAGGGTAAACATGATGAAGGGATTGAATATGATTATAAAGATGAAAAAAAAAATTTTAATTTCTAAAAAAGGAGTTTAAGATAAGTTGGTTGGGAAAATAAACAAAAAGAAAGTGGAGAGAATTTGCCCAGACTGGAGACTTGAACAAAGCCCTGTGCTAGACTTAGGGTATATTGCGATCCATTAGAAGATGTATCCCAAATTTTTTTTAGAAGAATAAACCGTATGTGTATACAAAAAATAAAGTTAGATGCAATGAAGGATAAAATATGAGTATAATAATGAAGGTTCAAAAAATATTTTTTGAAAGGTGTTGTTAAGATAAACTAGTTAAATAATGTTAAAAGAGGAAAGAGTACAAGTTAATAAAGTTTTAGCAGAAGAAAACAATAAAATTTAAAAAATTAATTAACTTTGTAAGACTAAAGAATCATGGGGAGAAAGCCCATAATTCCATACTTTGCTTTCTCCTCCTCTGGAATTCCATTGTTCTCCTTGGTAAGTGAACTTGGTCCTGCCTGGATTTCTGGATGATCTTCTTGGGGAGGAGCCTGTTGTAGTGATTCTCAAGTGTGTTTGCCTGAGGCAGAATCGTCCCACCCTTACCAGGGGCCAGGCTAAGTAATCTGCTCAGGTTCACTTTTGGGAACTTTTGTTCCCTGCAATCTTTCCATAGAGTTCCAGAGGACAGGAATGAAAATGGTGGACTCCCAATCTCCTGCCCAGAGGAGCCGAGAGCTCAGGGTCCCACTCCTCAGTGTGCCCTCAGAGAAAAGCGCTCAATCACTCCCATCTCCCTGGCCTCCAGCTGCGCTCTGAGTTCACCCAGCCTGTGAACAAGCATCTCTGTCTCTGGGACACAGCCCCACCTGGAGTCTCCAAACCCTGCAGATCCCTGTGCTCTTCCAGGGTGGTCTCCCTGGATCTTGTGGGGTCTCTGCTCACAGAGAAGTGGCTTGTGCCATGGATCATAATTTTAGGTAACCCCAAGTTGAGAGCTCACTCCTTGGCTCTGTCTCTGTAGCCAGTTTCCCTACTCTAATACCTGTGAGCTCTGCAACACTCAGAACCCCTGATCCTTCTGTGACCCCTCAGGACCTGAGACCATGCTGTCCCTGCATGAGCTTCACACCGGCTTAGCCTCTAGAGTGATGTCCCTCAGTGGAGCAGACTTTTAAAAGTTCTGATTTTGTCCTCTGTTGCTCTGCCACTTGCAGGGAGCCAGCCCTACCCCCCACAGTCTATCTTCCCATCGCTTTGGATTCACTTCTCCGCTGGTCCTACCTTTCAGAAAGTGGTCAATTTTCCATTTCTAGAATTGCTGCTCTTCTTCTCTTCGATCTCCTGTTGGATTTGTAGGTGTTCGCAGTGGTTTGATAACTACCTAGCTGATCTCCTGCTACCTGATGTCATCTCAGCCTGCTACTTCTCCACCATCTTGATCCTCCCCCTCTCTAAATCACTTTTAAAACAGACTTCCTGATCATCTAAAAGGTAGCTAAGGAAAGTTCCAGCCTCATTTTCTCTCAGATTTCCAGCTTAGAAATTCTCTTCACTCAAAGGGAGATGGAGCTTCCTTAAGGAATTATAAATATTATTTAATAATATAATTTTCTCAGAGGAGGTTATCCTTTTCATATTACATTTTTATTTTAATCATACACTCCAGTCATAGTCTACTGAGAATTACTAATTCTTTTGTGTTTTATTTTTCCCTTTTTTCAGTTCAATTCTGAACAGTCTGTATTTCAAGAACCTGTTATCTAAAGCTTCATGTGTGTACAACTTCACAAATCTTATATTTTTGGGAAAACAAATAGATTGTTTCAAACTTAAAGCAAAGTAAAAGTGTTTGATAACTAAAGTTGACAGTAGAAAAAACTAAGATATGAGTTATGCATTTTTATTACATTATCTATTATATTTTCAGATAATTTGAAAGAAGATTCAGAAACAGAAGTAAAAAGTAGGACTACAGAATCAAGAAAAACTACCCCAAAACAGGATATTCATTTGAGAACTCAGATAGTCCCATACCAAAATAGTCAAAATGGTCCTAAATACCAGCATAAGGGAGAAGTAAGTGGCCCTGAGAAGACTTATGAAAAGAGACAAAAACAGAAAACTGTAGTGACAGTTGAAAAGCTTCCTGAGAAAACTCAGAGTAAAGAAGAGAGAAGAGTAAAAAGAGACAAAAGAAAGGATACTGAGAAAGACATGGACAAGGAAAATAAAATAGGTAAGGGGAAATTGAAGGAAGGAAGTGGTGAAAAAGATAAAGGTGAAGAAGAAGAAAGGGTAAGCATGAAAAATAACGGAGATGACATGGAGGATAAAGACAAGAAGGAAGATGAAGACTTAAAGGAGAATAAATACAAGGAGAAGGAAAAGAACAAAAAGGACAAGGTCAAGAAAGGACATGAGGATAAGACAGAGGATAAGGACACAAAGGGAGATGAAGACAAGACAGAGGACAGAGACAAGAATGGAGATGAGGGCATAAAGAAGTATGAGGACAAGGACAATAAGGGAAATGAAGACAGGAAAGAGGAAAAGAACACAAAAGGGGGTGAAGACAACACAGAAGTTAGGGACACAAAGGTAGATGAGAGAAAGGAGGAGGAGGACAAGGACAATAAAGGAGATGAAGACAGGACAGAGGACAGGGACAAGAATAGAGATAAGGACATAAGGGAGAATGAGGACAAGGACAATAAGGGAGATGTGGACAGGACAGAGGATAGGAACAAGAATAGAGATGAGGACATAGAGGAGGAGGAGGACAAAGACAGTAATGAAGATGAGGATATAAAGGAAGATGAGGACAAGGACAAGAGTGAAGATATGGACAGGAGAGAGGACAGGGATAAGAATGGATATGAGGACAAAAAGGAGGATGAGGACAATGACAATGAGGGAGATGAGGACAGGAGAGAGAACAGGGACAAGAATGGAGATGACATAAAGGAGGATGATGACAGGACAGAGGAGAAAGACAAGAAGAGAGGTGAAGACAAGACAGAAGACAAGGATATGAAAAGAGATTCTATGAAAAAAAAGGATAAAATAAAGGTGGCTAAAGAGGACAAGAGGAACATGGACCCAAAAGAAGGCAAGGGAAAGAAAATGGGCAGTAAAAAAAGGGTCTCATTGAGGAAAACTCCACATTTCATAAACTAACAAAGCAGAATTGAATAATTTTGCTCCAACACATAAACTTCAAAAAACTAAATCCCCATCTTCTACGATAGAGATTAAAATAATACATACCTTACATTCTTTTTAATCACAAATTTTCTGTTCCTTTGCTTGTAATCTGGCAAAATCTCCTTCAGAAATTGTTTATTTTTAGATCTCTCAGTTTCAAACTTCAGCTGCCAAATGTGAGTTTTTCAAAATGTATGTTCATGATGTATCATTGTCAGGAAAATACAATTAAATAAAAATTAAATAAAACTCTGATTAAAGACATTTACAGCTATATTTTCTCAAAAAGTTTGGTGTTTTCCTGTCTAATCAAATAACTGTTTAGGTAGTCTCTAGTAAGTGCAACATCCATAAAGGTATGCAAAATATCTTTAACAATAGGATAAACATAAATGGGAAGAATAAACCATGTTAAAAATAGAAATATCCATTCAGAGCAATAAATACAATAGGAAAATTTCAGAAAAGGAAAGCCTCTTTGTTTAGGGGTAATACAAGAAAGACTTTCATAGGCAGTAGAATTTGAGCTAGGCATCAAAAGAAGACAGGTAGGGTTTGTATATTGTTTGAGATCCCTGAATTAGTAATTCCTCTACCAGAGTATAAACTCCTTGAAGGAAGATCCATGTCTTACCATGATCTCCATCTTCAGTGCCTACCACAGTGTTTATGAAATTGAGTGGACTGGGAAAGGAGTGAGAGAGAAAAAAAAGTTTCTAAAAATTCATATTGGCAGGCAGAGGATTCTGGTTTGGTTTTTTAAAGTTCAGATTGAAAGGCACATGAGTGGTTCAGTCAGTTAAATGTCTTATTCCTGGCTTTGGCTCAGGAATTAATCTCCGAGTCTCTAGGATCCACACCCAGATAGGGCTCTGCACTGTGTGGAGTCTGCCTCAGATTCTTCCTTCCTCTCCCTTCCCTTTTGCTCCTCCCTGCTCATTCTCTCTCTCTCTCTCTCTCTCTCTCTCTCTTTCTCTAAAATAAAATTTTTAAAAGTAGTCACACTGACAGGCAGAAACTTCTACGGTCTCCTGACTTCAGGGG
This sequence comes from Mellivora capensis, assembly GCA_004024625.1. Taxonomy (NCBI): domain Eukaryota; kingdom Metazoa; phylum Chordata; class Mammalia; order Carnivora; family Mustelidae; genus Mellivora; species Mellivora capensis. The sequence continues at coordinate 9,009 of PISX010014453.1, forward strand.
GTCAGGCCAGTGACAACTGGCAATATGAGAGTGTGTAGTATAAAGAGAGGCAGGTGAAGTGAAGCTGGTGAAAGGCTGGGACTTAGGGATGCGGGTCACACATGAAGGCAATAGGAAAGCCAGAGCTGGTTCTGCTGGCAGGGATGGCTAGTGGAGACCTTATAAAGCCCAGCACCATCCCCCACCTCCTTTTCTGCTCACCAGGAGTGCTGAGTCTTCCTGCCTTATCTAGGTGCCTTATTTGGGGCTGGACTCCAAGGCAGAGAAATAGCTGCCTAAAAGAATTAAAATAATTTTAGCCTCTAAACATAATAAGAACCATTGTGAAAATGACCTGCAATAGGAAGATCATTAGCTAGTGAGTCAGGCTAAGGAATGTTTAATTTAAATACTGCTTCAATTGAGAGCTAAAAGAGGAGTAGGAATCATTAAAAAAAAAAAGAGGGAGAGGAAGGAGAACAGCATACTACACTGGGAGGATAGCAGTACAAAGGCATCTTTACTTGAGCAAAGATTCTCAGTAACAGAGACTGGCAGAAGACTTGTACACCCAGATCAACATGAAAGAAACCTTAAAAAAAAAGATGAAGGTATGAACAGACACTTCTCCAATGAAGACATACAAATAGCTATCAGACACATGAAAAAATGTTCATTATCACTAGCCATTAGGGAGATTCAAATTAAAACCACATTGAGATACCACCTCACACCAGTTAGAATGGCCAAAATTAGCAAGACAGGAAACAACGTGTGTTGGAGAGCATGTGGGGAAAGGGGAACCCTCTTACACTGTTGGTGGGAATGCAAGTTGGTGCAGCCACTCTGGAGAACAGTGTAGAGCTTCCTCAAGAAATTAAAAATAGAGCTTCCCTATGACCCTGCAATTGCACTACTGGGTATTTACCCCAAAGATACAGATGTGGTGAAAAGAAGGGCCATCTGTCCCCCAATGTTTATAGCAGCAATGGCCACGGTCGCCAAACTGTGGAAAGAACCAAGATGCCTTCAACAGACGAATGGATAAAGAAGATGTGGTCCATATACACTATGGAGTATTATGCCTCCATCAGAAAGGATGAATCCCCGACTTTTGTAGCAACATGGGCGGGACTGGAAGAGATTATGCTGAGTGAAATAAGTCAAGCAGAGAGAGTCAATTATCATATCATATCATATCATATCATATCTTCTCCTCCCCATCTCCCCATGTCCTCCATGTTATTCCTTATGCTCTACAAATAAGTGAAATCATATGATAAATGACTCTGTTTGACTTATTTCACTCTGGTCAGAGTATAGATTTTCCAAAATAGAGCTGATAACCCACCTGTCGCCTCTGGGTTCATGGGCACAACTCAAGCTAGATAAAACAAACACCATGTAACTCTGCAGTCATTCAGCCTTCACCTCCTTTCATATACAAACTATATAAAGACTCCATGAAATAATTTTTAGTACCAAAATAAATATGACTTCCAATAGGAAAATTCAACCTACTCCAAATCAACACAAACAACAGTCAACTTTTAACTTCTCCTACCTGAGCATAAGGTGTGAACTGACTATTCTCATAACCACATCCCAGGAAGTCTGCATCCAGAGCAGGAGGGCAAGACACCAGATCATCCAGGACCTACCCAGAAGCTTTGACCCAGGGAGTCTGCAGCTCCAGAAAGAGGCACCATGAGGAATCTGGGACAGTGTTGGGGTCCTACGGGAACATAGCTTCAGGGATGCAGGGGAGTAATGGAGGTTCAGCCCCTGGAAGAGCACCATCAACACCAGAGCCTGACCTGAACCCTTGCCCTGAGAGGCTCACAGGCTCCTCCAAAGGAGAAGGAAGGGGCACAGTGGTATCTGCAGGTCCACCCACCATAGAGCAGATGGTGAGGGACATGTCTCCTGACTTCAACATCAAGTATGGAAACAGAGTCCCAGAGGAGGAAGCTAGAGGGAAGGAGAATGTATGGGAGCCATCAGTCATGTTTTAGAAGGAGACATCTCCTCCTCAACATTCAGGAAAACCCCCACCATGTGAGGAACTTGTCTACAGAAGAGCGAATCACAAAGTTGGAATATGCACAGTAATTTTGCAAATGTACTCCCACAGCCCAGAACCTCCCTTCTGGGCACTCTTGGTACGAGTATGTCCTCTCTACATCTCTTCTACAGACACCCAGAGACCACTCACTTCTGTCTCCATTCCTAATATCCACCACCCAGTAACAGTGCCCTGATGTGATGCCTTCCTGACTTAAGATGCTACAGTGTTTTCCTGGGTCCTTAGTTGTATCCTTCCAGGTCACACTAGTCTTTTCATTAGAAATAGCAAGATTTGGATGTGCAGACCCCGGATCCAGAGTGACAGACACTACAGAGACAATTGCCAATCATTTGAGGACTCCCTTGCCCTATAACAAGGCACACATTAACCACCCCCACCACCAGACAGCTAGATGCATATGGGTAGGGTTAAGCCTCCTGAGATTAGAATCTTGTTCTAATCTAATCAAATCTAATCTAACCTTGTTCTAATCTAATCAAGCACACACCCCACCAACAAGGAGAAGTAACTAAAGACTCATCCAGGAGGACAAGACTGGACTCCAAACTGAAGGGTATCTCTTAACATCTGATATCATCCACACCCACCAACCCACCTATGTGATTTTCACCACCCCATCTGGACCTACCACCACTGATGGGGACAACATCTGTGTCACCACAGCAAGCTGAGGAGAGGTAAGCCATCCTGGAGCAGCAATAGGAGGACCCAGAAAGAACTCAAAGTAACTCACTAGGCAGGAACTTCTCCTTCTACCAATATACAAAAGAACCACATGTTTCTTGTTAAGGCTTTGAGAAGTCTGAACACATTGGGGTCTATATCTAGTCTTCTGAAATACACTGGTGCAAGAGTTACAGGGAAATATCTTTTGGAAACATTCCCTGATGCATTTATTTCTTGCACGCGCATGCGCGCGTGCGCACGCGCGCACACAGACACACACACACACACACACACAGCCATGATGCTACAGCCTTTCCATAAAGGTCAAGCCATAAAGCTTAACACACCTGAGAGGCTGTGTAACAACCTGAAAAGAAGAATCTATGCCCCGATTTCACTCAAATTATGTTTTCTCACTCCTTAGCCACATATCCATCATGAAAGCTAGGTTTTCTTGGAACAAATGGGGGACATAAAAATACAAGTACACAAGGCATACTTTAAAACACATACTTTAGGGCTCCGGGGTGGCTCAGTTGGTTAAGCAACTGCTTTCTGCTCAGGTCATGATCCTGGAGTCTGGGATCGAGTTCCACATCAGGCTCTCTGATTGCCAGAGAGTTTGTTTCTCCCACTGACCTCTCTCCTCTCATGCTTTCTCTCTCTTATTCTCTCTCTCTCTCTCTCAAATAAATAAATAAAATCTTTAAGAAAAAAAAAACATACTTTAAAACACTGACACCTGCAACAGTCAGTTAAGTATCTGGCTCCTGATTTGGGCTCCGGTCATAATCTCAGAGTGGTTGGATCCAGCACCCGATCAGGCTCCAGATTCAGCATGGAATCTGCTTGAGATTTTCAATACTCCACCCACTCCAATGGCTAGAAATACATACATGCATACATACATACATACATACAATCTTTTTTTAAAAGATTTAATTTATTTGAGAGAGACAGAGATACTGAGAGACAGCAAGAGCAGGGAGGAGAGGGAGAAACAGTGTCCCCACTAAGCAGGGAGCCCAAAGTGAGGCTCAATCCAAGGACCCTGGGGTCATGACCTGAGCCAAAAGCAGCTTCTTAAGAAACTGAGCCACCCATGGGCCCCTAAAATCTTTTTTTTAATTCATGAAAAAATAGCCAAAATGTGGAAGGAGCCGAGATGTCCTTCAACAGATGACTATATAAAGAAGATGTGGTTCATATATACAATGGAATATTATTCAGCCATTAGAAAGGATAAATACCCACCATTTGCATTGATCTGGATGGAACTGGAGGGGATTATGCTAAGTGAATAAGTCAAGCACACAAAGATCATATAGTTTCACTCATATGTGCAACATGAGGAATAGCATGGAAGACACTAGGGAAAGGAAGGGAAAACTGAAGCAGTGGGGTGGGGAATAAGAGAGAGAGATAAACTATGAGAGATTATGGACTCCAAGAAACCATCTGAGGATTTCAGAAGGGTGGGGGTGGGAGGATGGGGTAGCCTGGTGATAGGTATTAAGGAGGGGATGTGTTGTGATGAGCACTGCATGTTAAATGCAAATAATGAATCATGGAACACTAAACTAATGATATACTGTATGATGACTAACATAACATAATAAAAAATATTTTATCAGTATGCTTCATGGGAAAAAAATATTTTAAAATTAATTAATTAATTAATTAAATACATCATGCACATCAATTCAGCAGAGAAGGGGGAGATGCTAAATATGATGATTAGATCATCATTTTTCACAAACATCCCAAGAATCAGCAAGGCTCTTTAAGGAGCCTCACACATCTGGACCCCTGGTTTCCTTCACCTCTGACTTCCCTTTCTCTGCTCTCACAGTTTATATATATCCCTGATCATAAATAGAAACAGCCAAAAAGGAAAAGCACATATTAAACAAGTTCAAAGGGCCCAGATTCTTTTTTTTTTCTTTTTTTTTTTTTTGTATTTCATTTCTTTTCAGTGTAACAGAATTCATAGTTTTACACCACACCCAGTGCTCCATGCAATGCATGCCCTCAATAATACCCACCACCTGGCTCACCCAACCCCCCACCCCCCACCCCTTCAAAACCCTCAGGTGGTTTCTCAGAGTCCACAGTCTCTCATGGTTCATCACCCCCCCAATTTCCCTCAACTCCCTTCTCCTCTCCATCTCCCCATGTCCTCCATGTTATTCGTTATGCTCCGCAAATAAGTGAAACCATATGATAATTGACTCTCCTTGACTTATTTCACTCAGCATAATCTCTTCCAGTCCCGTCCATGTTGCTACAAAAGTTGGGTATTCGTCCTTTCTGATGGAGGCATAATACTCCAGAGTGTGTATGGACCACACCTTCCTTATCCATTCGTCCGTGGAAGGGCATCTTGGTTCTTTCCACAGCTTGGCGACCGTCGCCATTGATGCTATAAACATTGGGGTACAGATGGCCCTTCTTTTCACCACATCTGTATCTTTGGGGTAAATACCCAGTAGCGCAATTGCAGGGTCAGAGGGAAGCTCTATTTTTAACTTCTTGAGGAATCTCCACACTGTTCTCCAAAGTGGCTGCACTAACTTGCATTCCCACCAACAGTGTAAGAGGGTTCCCCTTTCTCCACATCCTCTCCAACACACGTTGTTTCCTGTCTTGTTAATTTTGGCCATTCTAACTGGTGTGAGGTGGTATCTCAATGTGGTTTTGATTTGAATCTCCCTGATGGCTAGTGATGATGAACATTTTTTCATGTGTCTGATAGCCATTTGTATGTCTTCATTGGAGAAGTGTCTGTTCATATCTTCTGCCCATTTTTTGATATGATTATCTGTTTTGTGTGTGTTGAGTTTGAGAACTTCTTTATAGATCCTGGATATCAACATTTTGTCTGTACTGTAATTTGCAAATATCTTCTCCCATTCCGTGGGTTGCCTCTTTGTTTTGTTGCCTGTTTCCTTTGCTGTGCAGAAGTTTTTGATCTTGATGAAGTCCCAAAAGTTCATTTTTGCTTTTGTTTCCTTTGCCTTTGGAGACATACCTTGAAAGAAGTTGCTGTGGCTGATATCAAAGAGGTTACTGCCTATGTTCTCCTCTAGGATTCTGATGGATTCTTGTCTCACATTGAGGTCCTTTATCCATTTCGAGTTTATCTTTGTGTACGGTGTAAGAGAATGGTCGAGTTTCATTCTTCTACATATAGCTGTCCAATTTTCCCAGCACCACTTATTGAAAGGGCCCAGATTCTTAACCTATCCCAGTACTAAAGGAACCTCTGGATAACTTTTCATTGCTTTAGGATCCCCAGACCACTCTCCTGTCCCCACACCACTGGAAGATCAAGATGATCTCATTATAACCAGAGGCAAATCTGGTTACATGATTACTTTCAAACAGCTTAAAACAAGTATAAGTCCTCTCTCAAAGAAATCTCTCAAACAGGTATCAGGAGTTTATTACTTTTAATACATGCAAATAACTTGCACACCCTCTTGTATACTGCCCACTCAAACCACCACAGCTATAATTTGGGGTCTCACTTCTACCACTCTTACCTGCCCATAATCTCTCCAAAGGAATCTCAGACTCTCTACTTTCCTTCTCAATTCCTCCTCTTTTCCTAACACATTTTTTCTTTCCTGATTTGATCTCCACTTTTCCCTAGTAAAGAATTTTAACTCTTCTAGTTTTCTCTTTTTGCATCTTCACACTTTGCCTCCAAAAAACCCAACCAAGTTAAGCCCATTATGTAAGAGCAATATTCTCCTGAAAGGAAAGATAATGCTTGAAATAATTATCAGTAGATGTTTTTAAAAACACATACATATCACATATCCTATTGTTAAATATTTAATATATAATGTATATTTAATAATATAATATGATTATAATATATATAAGTTATTGGTCTTCTTACACAACAATATACAAAAGATATTGTATAGAATTGCAGGTGGTTCACAGACCCCAATCCCAGGAATCTATAAATATTGTGGTGGCTCTGCATCTCAGATTCAGATGACCTGCTCTAAAGTATTTAATTCCTCAACACCTAAGGAGGCTTAAAGGAAGAAACCCAGTTCCAACAGGGAGTCAGAGCATGAGGAAGCAAAATAAAGACCAACATGCCAGAGGTCTAGCAAGAAACAGGAAAATCAAAAGCAGGGACAAAAAAAAAGTGGGAATTTCAGGAGAAACTGGATTCGCAAGCAAGAATCGACCTAGGAAGACCTGAGTCCTAAGCAGGCAAGCTTGATTTCTGAAATCCTCTACATACAACAGTTTCTGATTTATAACGTCACTATCTTGTTCCAGACTGTCCTTATAAATGACCTCTCTGTTGTCAATGCACCAATTAAAAGTATGAATTGAGCAGTGGGTTCAGAGGGTGTTGGTAACCCTAACAGTGACCTGCAGTAGAGAATGGGTCAGAATGGAGGCAGATCTGTGTTCCCAATGACAGTCCTTACAGTGTTAAGAGAAAGAAGACAAAAGTGACAAGGGGAGCATGGACACCAACCCCATCCTGGTGTAGGGTGGCCGATTTGTGACATAGAAGGTGACCGATTTGGGCCTGGGAAGATAAGGTAACAGGAAACTGAGTAGCTTACCTGCATACAGAGGTGCCTTCCTCCAGACTGAAAGCGAACACACGCTGGTGAGACCTCAGTCAGAACAAGCCTGCTCAGCGTTCATCTACTGACCCTTGCCTGCCCTCTGGGTTACAGGTGACACTAGCTGCAGAGTAGGGAGAGGCTGGAAAGGAAATGACCTCCTGCCATGTGCTGACATACACTGTATTAAAAAATTACAGGGATAAAATATATAAAATTCCATAATTATAAAAACATCATTACTATACCTGGTGATTTTGAACACAGAGATATGTGAGAAATAACCCAAAAGGAGAGATAATTTCAGGCAGGGATGTGAGGTGAACTCTAGGGAAACAGTGGTCAATCCTTCTCAGATAACACAGTCACTATCTGGGGGCATTGACAGCTCATTCCACCACATTCTCACACATAGTCTGTCCAGTCCTCTACCCATCACTTTGTAATCACAACTTCCAGGAACTGGAGAAAACACACTCTCCCTGGTTGGTATTATGGAGCTAAGGTCACACTCCTATCCTTAGTGACCACATTAATTTATATAGTTATTTTCCTGAAATCTCAGAGCAGCTGGCTTTTGGATTCCAACTGCTGACAGAACTAGTTGGACTGAAGGCTAAAGGGCTAGCAATATGGCACATAGCTTAGCATTGGAATAAACCCAAGATACATAACAGACTACAGGAACTACCATCACCCCCTGTTTCCCAAGAACTGGGTAGGAAACAGTGGCCTCAATTGGAGAAAGCTCAAGGAACAGGGTTCTTCCTTCCACCAGCTTCTGCTTCTGCCCCAGAGAGGGGTCCACATGTTTCTGCCTGAAACAAGGAGAGAGGACACCCTGACTTAGGTGGAACAAAAGACCCAAGGACACCTGGACAGTGACTCACTGGTCAGATAAACAGACTTCCTCCAGTCTGAAAGGCAACACAGGAAACAGGTGAGATAAGAACCAGAATGTCTCCTTCAAAGAAGACAAAGAAACTTCTAGAGAAAAAGCAGAACTTACCGAGATCTGCTTGGAGTTCATGTGAAAGAGAGTGAGAAATAAGCATGAACCCCCATCTCTAAGAACAGCAAAGATTGCATCTGATAAACCCACAAATGCACATGTCAGTATCCTAGAAGTTACAGCTCCAGATCCATCAAGCCTGCACAGCTCCATGTCCTCTCTCGACCTCCTCAGCCACTTGCCCCAGGGCAAGGGCCCTCTGTCCACTTTTCCTCTGCAACGGCTGCCATACTCACAGACTGTGGCCAGTGCCCTGCCTTACCTCTGGCTTTCAATGCCTCCTCCATTACCCACTGGTTCTCGTCCTTTTCCCTATGGAGTTTCTCCCATTCCTTCATCTCCTGGCACTTAGCAGTTTGTTCTCTCTTGGTGTGGTAGGCAGTCCCAAAGAGTAAGGATATCAACAAGGTCAGGATCACCATGAAAGCTGACATCCAGGGAGAAGTCCTGGGAAAGATGTCCTCTGTGTCCATCTAAACACACAGTCAGGGGCACAGCCCAGAACAGTCCACCCAGCACACCTAGGGACTCCCACTCCCTCCCTATGGCCCTACTGGGAGAGGGAAACAGCACGGACCTGGGAAAAAAATGGCCATTGCTTTCTCTTGGCTAAGGATTGGGTTAAGAAGGGAGCAGGTCACATTCTCCAAAGAGCTATGTTTCACCACCACACAGCCTCCACACTGAACAGCCCTTCAGCATTTGGGGCATGGGTCTCAGAGACTGTCAGGAACTTCTCTCCACTGAGGGATCTCCACTGCACCTGGGGCTTTGGGAACCACCCTGACATCTTACACACCACTTGGACCCCGTCCTCCTCTGGCCTTGAGATGTGCACTTGAGGGGCAGAGCCCATACCTGCAAGAGAGAAGCTGGAGAGTACAGGGAGGTCTCCCTGAGCTCACGGATGCAAGCAAAGCCTTCCTGTGCACACCTCCAGGGGCAGCATTGCATTCTGGGGGCTCCACTGGGGAGTGACCACGGCAGGGAGCAAAACAGGGGTCCTACCACAGAAAACAAAAAAGAGGAACATGAGGACCTACAGTAGGCACGGGAGGCAGGGCTCTTCTCCCCAAACATGAGGGTGGGAAGTCCATTGTCCAGAGAGACAGAAGGACAAATTTGCTCTCAGATTCCATCCTTCTCTGCTCTTCTCACCTCACACATGCTCCAGGTCATCTGCACACCCACTGCCACTGGGTACATCACTTCACCTTCAATAAATCTAACTATCTCCTGAGGAACCTCCCTAATATCTACATCCCTGAGGGTTACCTCTGCCTGAATTCCTCACAGATGCTTCAAACTCAAATCCTGAGCAGGTTCATACTTGGTCCCATCTTTGATAGCCTGATGATGAAAACATTCCAATCCTTCAGCCTTCCTTACATCCAGCTCACCCTCGGCCACATACTGTTAGTGCCTTCACACACTGCTTCTAGGCTCCATCATGTGACTCGACTCAGCCACTTAGAGTTCAGGGAATATGACTCCAGCAGTGGTTGGAAACTACTTTTGCCATTTGCCTTGCCCTCTCCCATGAAAAGGACATGCTAAGGCTAGTGCTGCCTTCCTAGCTAAAGTTGTCCTAGACCAGCCAAGAGCCAGCTAAACAACACCCATGTGAGCAAAGCAGCCAAGGTCCAGTGTCAGGACAAATAAAAATTAAGGCAAAGAAGCTAATTGTCCCTGTTGAAAATAAGGCAGAGAGTCCCTTCCTTTTTTTTTTTTTTTCATCGTTTATTAAGAAAACATGTGACTGTGGGTGCTTTTTCTCCCCTTTGAAATGTACATAAGTCCATTGAAAAACACAGATGGGCCTTTTGCCAGCTTTGTGATCCAGGAATGTCTTTCTCAAAGATATGGGAACCTTCTCTTTGAACGGCTCACTCAAGAAAGACAACACCCCTATCTCCTCCTTCCTGTGCCAGGATAAGGGCCTAACGTCTGTGGGCACTAGGATCCTCGTATAAAACTGCTTCCTCTTATAAAAATGGGAGAATTTGTTTTTCTTCTGGATGAGGCCAACTACCTAACATAGATGGTCACCCTATTACTATGTAAATCTAGGGTGAACTGTTTGTGACAGATGGTGCTGTCATGTCCACTTACTTGAGAGCTAGTAACCATCTATCCTGAGAACATATGTGTAATGAGTTGTGTCTGCATGGCTATGGAAAAGAGTGATTTTCTTTGTCTTTGCATCTCTTCAAAGGTTGCGCATGATACACATCACATTTTGGGAAATCTAATTCTATAATAAAAAGGTTTTCTTTCCCACTATCTGTGTAAGGAGATTTCTCAGAGATTTCCTTTTAATTATATTTCTCCAACTTGACCAAAGATGTATGAGCAAACCCAGTTAAGAGTAGCCAAATACTGCTCCAAATGGCTAACAGACACATGAAAAAATGTTCAACATCACTAGACATCAGGGAAATAAATATCAAAACCACATTGAGGGGGACCTGTGTGGCTCACTGGGTTAAGCCTCTACCTTTGGCTCAGGTCATGATCTCAGGGTGCTGGGTTGAGCCCTGCTCAGCAGGGAGTCTGCTTCCCCCTCTCTCTCTGCCTGCTGCTCTGCCTACTTGTGATCTCTCTCTCTCTCTCTGTGTCCAATAAATAAATAAAATCTTTAAAAAAACACATGGAGATATTACTTTACATCAGTTAGAATAGCAAAGATTAACAAGGCAGGAAACAACAAATCTTGGAGAGGATGTGGAGAAGGGGATCCTTCTGACACAGTTGGTGGGAATGCAAGTTGGAGCAGCCACTTGGAAAATAGTGTGCCAATTCCTCAAAAAAATTAAAAATTGAGCTAGTCTATGACCCCACAATTGCACTACTGGGTATGTACCCCAAAGATACAAATGTAGTGAAAAGAAGCCAATATTCATAGCAGCAATGTCCACAACAGCCAAACTGTGGAAGGAGCTGAGATGCCTTCAACAGATGAATGGATGAAGAAGAAATGATTCATATATAAATGGAATACTACTCAGCCATCAGAAAGGATGAATACTCACCATTTGCACTGACATGGATGAAACTGGAGGGGATTATGCTAAGTGAAATAAGTCAAGCAGAGAAAGACAATTATATGGTTTCACTCATATGTGCAACATAAGGAATAGCATGGAAGACATTAGGGGAAGGAAGGGAAACCTGAAGGGGGGAAATCGGGGGTGGAGATGAACCATGAGATACTATGGACTCTGGGAAACAATCTGAGGGTTTCAGAGGGGACTGTGTAGGAGGATGGTTTAGCCCAGTAATGGGTATTAAGGAGGGGATGTGTTGTGATAAGCACTGGGTGTTCTACACAAATAATAAATCACTGAACACTACATCAAAAACTAATGACATACTATCCATGCTCGAGGAACTACAGAACACTCATGAAAGAAGTTTAAGACACAAAAATGGGAAAAGCATTCCATGCTTATGGATTGGAAGAATAAACATTGTTAAAATGTCTACACTGCCTAGAGCAATCTATACTTTCAATACCATCCCGATCAAAATTCCACCAGGATTTTTCAAAGAGCTGGAACAAATAATCCTAAAATTTGTATGGAACCAGAAGGGACCCAGATTGCTAAGGAAATACTGCAGAAGAAAAAACAAAGAAGGGCATCACGTTCCCTGATTTCAAGCTTTACTATAAAGCTGTGGTCACCAAAACAGCATGGTACTGGCAAAAAACAGACACATAGACCAGTGGAACAGAGTAGAGAGCCAGGATATGGACCCACAACCCTATGATTGACTAATCTTCGAGAAAACAGGAAAAATATACAGTGGAAAAAAGACAGTCTCTTCAATAAATGGTGCTGGGAAAATTGGACAGCTATATGTAGAATAATGAAACTCAACCATTCTCTTACACCATTCACAAAGATAAACTTGAAATGGATAAAAGACCTCAACATGAGGAAGGAATCCATCAGAATCATAGAGGAAAACATAGGCAGTAAACTCTTCGACATTAGCCACAGTACTTCTTTCAAAATATGTCTCCAAAGGCAAAGGAAACAAAAGTGAAAATGAACTTTTGGGACTTCATCAAGATCAAAAGCTTCTGCACACAAAGGAAACAGTCGACAAAACAAAGAGGCAACCCACGGAATGGGAGAGATATTCGCAAATGACAATACAAACAAAGGGCTGATATCCAAGATCTATAAAGAACTCCTCAAACTCAACACACACAAAACAGATAATCATGTCAAAAAATGGGCAGAAAATATGAACAGACACTTCTCCAAGGGAGACATACAAATGGCTATCAGACACATGAAAAAGTGTTCATCGTCATTACCTATCAGGGAAATTCAAATCAAAACCACATTGAGATACCACCTTACATCAGTTAGAATGAACAAAATTAACAAAATAGTAACCAAAAACTGTTGGAGAGGATGTGGAGACAGGGGAACCCTCTGACATTGTTGGTGGGAATGTAAGTTGGTGTAGCCACCTTGGAAAACAGTGTGGAGATTCCTTAGGAAATTAAAAATAGAGCTACACCATGACCCTGCAATTGCACTACTGGGTATTTACCCAAAGATACAGATGTAGTGAAAAGAAGGGCCATCTGTACCCCAATGTTTATAGCAGCAATGGCCACGGTCGCCATACTGCGGAGAGAGACAAGATGCCCTTCAACAGATGAATGGATAAAGAAGATGTGGTCCATATACACAATGGAGTTTATGCCTCCATCAGAAAGGATGAATACCCAACTTTTGTAGCAACATGGACAGGCCTGGAAGAGATTATGCTGAGTGAAATAAGTCAAGCAGAGAGAAACAATTATCATATGGTTTCACTTACTTGTGGGGCATAAGGAATAACACGGATGACATTGGGAGTTAGAGAGGAGAAGTGAGTTGGGGGAAAACAGAGGGGGAGATGAACCATGAGAGACTGTGGACTCTGAGAAACAAACTGAGGGTTTTGGAGGGGAGGAGGATGGGGGGCTTAGGTGACCCTGCTGTTGGATATTATGGAGGGCATGTGGAACACTGGGTGTGGGGCATAAACAATGAATCTTGGAAAACTGAAAAAAAATTTTTTTAATTTAAAATAAAATGATTATGTGTTGAAAAATGTTAACATTTTGGATATATTGGGTTAAATAAAATATTAAATTTTTTAAAAAACTAATGATGTACTATATGGTAACTAACATACCATAATAAAAAAAAGAGCAGCCAACTACATGAGCACTGGGTGTTATATGCAGCTGATGACTTATTGAACTCTACATCTGCAACTAATAATGCAGTATATGTTGGCTAATTGAATTTAAATTAAAAAAATAAAACTGGAAAAATGAAGAGAAAAAGAAGAAGCCAAACACAGCCTAGATTAGCTAAATTCACTTAATGCACAAGTTAAATAAATAGCTATCTGCCACTGAGAGCTCTATACCATGTGTTACAGAGCATCATGACAATTGGGAAATAACATATAATTATCATTTTTTCTACTACAGTTAAACAATTGGCAAAAGAGAAACCCTAGGATTCTCTGTAGTCCCCTCTTCCCCCTTCCCCTATCGCCAAATCTCTTGACTCATTTGTGTCTCATTTCCAAACCTCTCTGAAGCCAAATATCTCCCACCCCAGAGCCCCCACATGCAGTCAGACAGACCACCTTCCTCTGTGTACCCATGTTCATGCCTTCAGTCTCCTCACCTTCCACCTTCCTCCCTCACACTGTCAAAGAAAACCACCCACCCTACACCACTCTGTTTAAAATCTCCTCACCTCTACATTCAAACTCCATTACACAGCACAAAAAGCCTTCTATACTTTCACATCTGCCTCTCCTCCCCTAAACAGCTGTCCATTTCTCCCCAGTTTCCCCTCCTGCACTCCCCTGGGAACACACACTCCAGCCCCAGGACTATATGGTCAACTCTTCATAACCACAATCACCATGCTCTCTGTGCCCCTCATAGTCCAGACCACAAACCAGCTGGAGCTGCAGTAACACTGCCCCCCACACCCCTACACACCCCAGTCCTCAAGCCCAGCCCAGCCCCCATCTCTGTACAATGCAGAGTGAAAGAGGAGGAGGAAAGGGACCTTGGACCCAGCAATGATGCAGATGATGGGGCCTGAAAGCTAATCACCCTGCATACCTGCCCTTGGACCCCATGTTGAGAGGGGAGAGGAAGGAATGACAAAGCACAGGGAAGATTTTCCCAAAGGATAGTGGAAGGATATCTGAAGACACCTTGGAAAGGAAACAAAACAGCAAACTCCACTGCCTCCCCCAGCTCATCAGGCTTAAGTTCTGGCTGTTTTATCTACAAACACTGTTCACTGACCATGAGTGACTTTTGCTGCTCTAAATATAGACTATTCTGATGCTAATTGAGTTAATATTATACTATCAACTTTAACAGACATATAACAATTCTTTTTTTTTAAGTTTATTTACTTTTTAAATTTCTTTTTAGTGTTCCAGAATTCATTGTTTATGCACCACACCCAGTGCTCCATGCAATCAATACGTGCCCTCCACAATACCCACCACCAGGCTCACCCAAACCTCCACCCCCATCCCCTCCAAAACCCTCAGTTTGTTTCTCAGAGTCCACTGTCTCTCATGGTTCATCTCCCCCTCCAATATTTGTTTTAATTATTGACATATCATATATTATTAATTTCAAAGGTAGAATTTAGTAATTCATCAATTGCATATAACACCCAGTGCTCATTACATCAAGTGTTACTCTTAATGCCCAACACTCAGTTACCTCTTCCCCCCACACTCCCCTTCCCTCCAGCAACCTTCAATTTGTTTCCTTTAGTTAAGAGTCTCTTATGGTTTGTCCCCCCTCTCTGATGTTTAGTTGCTTCAAGTGCCTTTGAAGCAGTTTCAGAGAAATATCTAAGCCAGAAAACTAGGGCTAAGATAAAATGAATTATGATTTTATAATGTGCCAGTTGGTAGAAAGGATTAAACCCACTTATTAAAAACATGAAATAAAGTTTAATTTATTTTGGGGCGCCTGGGTGGCTCAGTGGGTTAAAGCCTCTGCCTTCGGCTAGGGTCATGATCCCAGGATTCTGGGATGGAGCCCCACATAGGGTTCTCTGCTCAGCAGGGAGCCTGCTTCCTCCTCTCTCTCTCTCTCTCTCTCTCTCTCTCTGCCTGCTTGTGATCTCTGTCAGATAAATAATTTTTTTTAAAGTTTAATTTATTCTAAATTTTTATTAATTTTTTAATTTGAGTATACTTGACAATGGCACATTCATTTCAGGTGTACAACATAGTGATTCACAAGTTAAACATTATGCTATGCTCACCATGAGTGTACCCACCGTCTAACTGGGAGCCTATCTCCCTCTCTTCACCATTTTGGCCCATCTGCCCACCCCACCTCCCTCCTGCAACAGTAACTTCTTTGAGGTTCTCCTCTTGCAGGAAAATGCAGGGTTGATAAAAATTCAGGGTTCTGGGGCATTTCAATTTTTTATTACAATTTACTCGATGCGCACAATTATTATGTATGCTAAACCTTTTTCTTCCTGTGGAAATAAAGTGTCATTTTGTGCTGCTGTATATTCTACTACCCTCCAGAAAAGACTCTGGAGAGCAGTTGTAGAGGTCCCGGTGTGGGACCGGCAGCTCTAGTGGTGAATGAATCCGGCCAGGGCAGTACACAGGAAATACAAGTTTATGGGATACACTGCAAGGAAGCAGCGGGCAGGACAGCAAAGGAGATACTGTCGGCCAGGGGGCAGTGGTGCTGAGGCTACAGGGAAGTGGGGGAGTGAGGAGGTATGGAAATGTATGGATTTTTCCTTTCTTGGTACCTGTGCCCAGCCATAAGTAGCTCATTGGTCAGAAGCGAGGGCTTCTGGGTGTTTAGAGATGGGTTTCCTGATGTGCCCGTTTGCCCTCAGCCTGGCAGTCACCGCGGGCCCTTCTTCCTCAGAGTTCCAGGGCTCAAGCCTGCTGCCTGAAAGCGCCCTCTACACCAGGTTTTAAAAATACGTGAAAGTGCACAAAAATGAATTTATAAATAATTACTGTTTGTACAATTCTTCACAACAAACTGTTGCTTTGGCTCCCAGCAGGGGAAGCTGGAGATAAGCAATAGTAGAGCTTCCCGCGTGGACATCTGTGCAACTTTCCGGGATCCACCGGAGACCTGCACAGGGGATGGAAAGTGAAGGAGAAATGATTGAGAGACAGTTCATGCTGAAGAGATGGGAACAAAATGTGGACATGCCCAGGGAATAGTAGCTTCTGTGCCAGTTAGGCCATGGACTGATTTAACGTCAAGTCATTCTACAAACAGACATTCAGTTGGACCAGACAGAAAGTGGGATTTTGTCGCCTTGTATCTGAAAAGGTATTAACTTGTAAAGATGTTATTGTTGCCAACCGAAAATCAAGAGTATTTGAGAATGACTTTGAAAAGAGACCCTGAGAACTTATGGTGCCCTTGTAAAATCTAAACATTGCAGAAATGTCTGCCTTGTATTAAAATTAAAGAGTATAAACTAATCTTTTTAAAGAGTTTGCCTACAGCTAATTTCCACACCTGAATTTCTTGGCCTCTGTTAGTTGCATACCTGGAAATTAAATGTTTGAGTCCTCCCTTTGCTTTGATTTAATATTTGGCACTCCTTGGATTGAATTCAATATGCTGAATGTTTTCAATTTGATTTGTGATAAAGTCTCTAGCATTTTCTGCTTCTATGCAAGTTTCTTAAAGCAGAATTGTTTGCATGTTTTTCTACCTTCACGGAAGGCAAAGTTTCTTTTCTTTTACTTTTCTTTTTTTCTTTCCTTTTTTTTTTTATAACAAAGAAGACATTCAATTATTTATTTCATGTCCTCCACACTAGATGTGGGCAGTGTTTATGTATTTCTCATTCATCATTATATTCCCAGCACTAGATCAATGTCTGGCTTATAATTACCACTCAAGAATATCTGTTGATTGAAAGATAAACAGACTTCATAGGCACAGAGAAAAATTTGGTGGTTGTCAGAGGGAGAATGTGGGAGGAATGGGCAAAATAGGAGAAGAGGATTGAAATTTTAGGATGAGGGCGCCTGGGTGGCTCAGTGGGTTAAAGTCTCTGCCTTCGCCTCAGGTCAGGATCCCAGGGTCCTGGGATTGAGCCCTGTGTCAAGCTCTCTGCTCAGCAGGGAGCCTGCTTCCTCCCCTCTCTGCCTGCTTCTCTGCCTACTTGTGATCTCTGTCTGTCAAATAAATAAAATCTTTTAAAAAATTCTTAAAAAAATAAAATTTTAGGATAGGAGCAGATTTCTTAAACAGGGCACAAAAAGCATCAACCATAAAAAAAGACTAATGAGATGGAAAACATTGAAATTAAAAACATCTGTTCATAAAAAAGCACATTAAGACAATGAGAAGGCCAGGCTCAGAGTGGGAGATGATGGTTATAATACATATAACTGGCAAAGGACTCACATCCAGATGTATAAAGAATGATCCAAATCAGTGAGAAATAAAGGTTGACAACCCAAACTTTTAAAAATGGCCAAGACGCTAGAAAGTACTAATGAGGGCAGCAGAAAGGCCTCCCGACAGGCGGACAGATGCTCCACCTCCTTTTTAGGGAAACATACTGGGAGCATGAGGAGATGGCCCTGAGCACCACCAGTGGTCAAAACTACAAAGCTGACCAGAATGTGAAGCAGCTTTCTGAAGCCTTGATGGTGTGTGAATGGAAGACCATTTCTGAGCACTGTCCACAGCTGCTGCACAGCTAAACACTGGCATACCCAGCGATTCCAGAACTAGGCATGCCCCCAGAAAATGCTTTCGCGTGTGCACCAGAAGACACATACAAGAATGCCTGCAATAACATTATTCATAATTGTCTCAAACTGGACACACTCCAAATTCCAAAAACAGTAGGACAAAGAAATGTGGTATATTCAAACAATGGACTACCATAAAGCAAGCATGACACACAATATTACATATTGTATAATTCCATTTGTATGAAACTTAAAAATCAAAAAATACTAATCAGGACAGTGATGACTTTGGGGAGAAGGGGTGTACTTCAAAGGTACTCAGTCTAGATGGTGGTCACCAAGGTGTGTTTATTTTGTGATAATTCAGTGAGCTGTAAATGTATATATAAATATACATTTATATATGTGTGTGATATTTCAATGAAAAGTTAAGAAAAGTTTTTAAAAATATTAATTGACTAATGAGTGGATTAACAAATGAATATCAAGAAAGGTTTCTTTCTGATTTAACTGGGGCATCAGCTGCACTTTGGCACTGTCCCTTACCATGATTAGTGAGTTTGTTAGTAACTGTGTGACCTGGGTTTGTAAATTGTACTTGTTTGTTGCACTGATGTTTGCCTGTAGTGATTCTTAGTTTGTTTGTAAAATATTCACCTTGGGCTGAAATTAGCAGATACATTTTTTGCAAACTACTCCCAGATTTTAAAGCTTGTAATGCAATTGAAATGTATGGTTTTTTTAAAGTCTTTTTGAGCTCTCATAATTGAATTTTGATCACACTTTATAGTAGAGTGGCTAACACATGGTAAAAAAAAAAAAAAAAAAAGAGACAAAACAAAGAGGACTCCCGTTCTTAAAGCTCATCAGCTCAGACAGAGGAGCAGATGTATTTCCCCCCCACCAACCCAAAGTGAAATTAGGGAGTCCATTTCAGACCAGAGAAGACAGGGAATATCCTGAAACAAAAGGAGTTTTGGCACCTGCGTGGGAATATTCCTTCAGGGCCCTGTTCTGAGGTAGACTAATCGATAATTGGCTCCAAGTATCATAACCATTAACCAGTAAATGAATGAGGAAGAAGGCCTCACATACAAGAAGAATAACCTGGGTCTGTTCAGAGGGAGAACAGTGAAAGAGTCAGTGTCCCCTTCATTAGCTTCCTCTGGCAAGCTGTGTTTATTAGGAGGAGTAGGCTTATTTAGATATCATCATCCAACATGTCAGAAGGGGGACCACTCCCCAGGCTAATCAACTATTAGCCTGGGGAGTGGCCAAACATATTCTGTCAAGGTCAGGATCCTGATTTAGGGTCATGAAGCCTGGACATAGGGTACCTCAGTCCATTTGCCCTTTTTCCTGCAGAAGAGATCTAAATGGTAGATCGTGTTGAAACTCAGTGTCTCATTAATTGGCCATTTATCCTCATCTAATTAGGAGTACTGAGGCCAGTACTGTCAGTGAGGGGAGTGTTAAAGTCCCTTACTATTATTATATTATGGTTGATGTGTCTCTTTGATTTTGTTATTAATTGGTTTATATAGTTGCCTGCTCCCATGTTAGAGGCATAGATATTTAAAATTGTTAGATCTTCTTGTTGGACAGACCCTTTGAGTATGATATAGTGTCCTTCCTCATCTCTTATTATAGTCTTCGGCTTAAAATCTAATTGATCTAAGGATTATCACCCCAGCTTTCTTCTGATGTCCATTAGCATGGTAAATTGTTTTCCACCCCCTCACTTTAAATCTGGAGGTGTCTTTGGGTCTACAATGAGTTTCTTGTAGACAGCATATTGATGGGTTTTGTTTTTTTATCCATTCGGATACCCTGTGCCTTTCAATTGAGGCATTTAACCCATTTACATTTAGGGAAACTATTGAGAGATATGAATTTAGTGCCATTGTATTGCCTGTAAGGTGACAATTACTGTTTATTGTCTCTGTTCCTTTCTGATCTATTACTTTTAGGCTCTCTCTTTGTTTAGAGGACCCCTTTGAATATTTCCTGTAGAGCTGGTTTGGTGTTTACAAATTCTTTTAGTTTTTGTTTGTCCTGGAAGATTTTTATCTTTCCTTCTATTTTCAATGATAGCCTAGCTGGATACAGTATTCTTGGCTGCATGTTTTTCTCATTTAGTGCTCTGAATATATCGTGCCAGTTCTTTCTGGCCTGCCAGGTCTCTGTGGATAAGTCTGCTGCCAATTGATATTTTTACCATCATATATTACAGACTTCTTGTCCCGGACAGCTTTCAGGATTTTCTCTTTGTCGATAAGACTTGTAAATTTTACTATTAGATGACCAGGTGTGGACCTATTCTTATGGATTTTGAGGGTGGTTCTCTGCGCCTCCTGGATTTTGATGCTTATTCCCCTTGCCATATTAGGGAAATTCTCTACAAAAATTCTCTCCAATATACCTTCTTCTCCCCTCTCTCTTTCTTCTTCTTCTGGAATCCCAATTATTCTAAGGTTGTTTTGTCTTATGGTATCACTTAGCTCTCGCATTCTCCCCTAGTGGTCCAGTAGTTGTTTGTCTCTCTTTTGCTCAGCTTCTTTATTCTTGATCATTTGTTATTCTACATCACTAATTCTCTTTTTGGCCTCATTTATCCTAGCAGTAAGAGCTTCCATTTTTGACTGCACCTTATTAATAGCTTTTTTTTTAAATTTCAACTTGGTTAGATTTTACTTCTTTTATTTCTCCAGAAGGGCTTTTATTTCTCCAGACAGGATTTCTCTAATATCTTCCATGCCTTTTTCAAGCCCAGCTAGCACCTTGAGAATCATCATTCTGAACTCTAGATCTGACATATTACCAATGTCCATATTGATTAGGTCCCTGGCCTTTGTTGCTGTCTCTTGTTCTTTTTTTTTTGTGGTGAGTTTTTCTGCCTTGTCATTTTATCCAGATAAGAATATATGAAGGAGCAAATAAAATACTAAAAGGGTGGCAAAGACCCCAGGAAAATGTGCTTTAACCAAACCAGAAGCGACCCCAAATTGTGGGGGGAAGAAAGGGGGATAAAAGAAGTTCAGAAAAAAAAATTATAAAAAGAAAAAAGTAAAGAAAAAATATAAAAAAGAAAATACACATATATATTAGACTGGTGAATAGAACAGGGTCACCCACTTAATTCTGGGAGTATTTTGGTCTCCTAAAAGAAACTACCTCTCCAAATTTTAAAGAATGAAAACATATAAAAGGGTAAACATGATGAAGGGATGGAATATGACTATAAAGATGAATTTTTTTTTTAAATTTCTTGAAGGGGCACCTGGGTGGCTTAGTGGGTTAAAGCCTCTGCCTTTTTCTCAAGTCATGAACCCAGGGTCCTGGGATCGAACCCCACATTGGGCTCTCTGCTCAGCAGGGAGCCTGCTTCCTCCTCTCTCTCTCTGCCTGCCTCTCTGCCTACTTGTGATCTCTGTCAAATGAATAAATAAAATCTTTAAAGAAGAAAAAAAGAAAAAAATTTCTTAAAAAGGAGTTGATAAGTTGGTTGGGAGAATAAAGAAAAAGAAAGTAGAGAGAATTTCTCAGGCTGGCTACTAGAACAAAGCCCTGTGCTAGTTTTAGGGTATATTTTGATCTATTAGAAGAAGTTGTATCCCAAATTTTTTTAGAAGAAAAAACCCTATGTGTATACAAAAAATAAAGTTAGATACAATGAAGGATAAAATATGACTATAATAATAAAGGTTCAAAAAAGTTTTTTTTTAATGAAAAGTATTGTTAAGATAAACTAGTTAAAAAACATTAAGAGAGGAAGGAGTACAAGTTTAAAAAGTTTTAGCATAAGAAAAAATAATTAAAAGAATTAATTAACTTTGTAAGACTAAAGAATCATGGGGAGAAAGCCATGAATTTCATGCTTTGCTTACTCCTCCTCTGGAATTCCAATGTTCTCCTTGGTAAGTGAACTTGGTCGTGGCTGGATTTCTTGCTGATCTTCTGGGGGAGGGGCCCCAGAAGAATTGTTGTGATTCTCAAGTGTCTTTGCCGGAGGCGGAATTGCACCGCCCTTACCAGGGACCCGGGTAAGTAATATGCTTGGGTTCGCTTTTAGGAGCTTTTGTTCCCTGAATGCTCTCCGTAAAGTTATGGAGGACAAGAATGAAAATGGCGACTCCCCAGTCTCTGGCCCAGAGGAGCCTAGAGCTCGGGGCCCCATTCCTCAGCGCGCCCTTGGAGAAAAGCGCTCAATCACTCCCATCCCCCTGGCCTCCGGCGGCACTCCGAGCTCACCCAGCCTGTGACGAAGCATCTCTGTCTCTGGGACACAGCCCTGCCTGGAGTCTCCAAACCCAGCAGATCCCTGCACTCTTCCAGGGGGGTCTCCCTGGTTCTTGTGGGGTCCTTGCTCACATAGCAGTGGTCTGTGCCATGGATCACAATTTAAGGTAACCCTGAGTTGAGAGCTCGCTCCTTGGCTCTGTCTCTGTAGCCAGCTTCCCTGCTCTAATACCTGCAAGCTCTGACACTCAGACACCCCCGATTCTTCTCTGGCCCCATGGAACCTGAGACCACGCTGTCCCTGCATGAGCTGCACCATGGCTTAGCCTCTGGAGCAATGTCCCTCATTGGAGCAGACTTTTAAAAGTTCTGATTTGTACTCCCTTGCTCTGCTGCTTGCCGGGAGCTGGCCCCTCACTCCCGTAGTCTGTCTTCCCATCGCTTTGGATTCACTTCTCCGTCTGTCCTACCGTTCAGAAAGTGGTCGATTTTATGTTTCTAGAATTACTGCTCTTCTCTTCAATCTCCTGTTGGACTTGTAGGTGTTCAGAATGGTGATAAGCTATCTAGCTGATCTCCTAATACCTGATGTCATGTCAGCCTGCTACTTCTCCACTATCTTCTTTCTTCTGTTCTTGTATAGAATTCCCCTAATGTCTCTCGGGCCTTGAGGAATCTCCCTGTTGGGCAGGGAAAGTTGGTGGAAGTGGGGGATGGACCTGGAGGTTAATATTGGTCCTTGTGCATTCATTATTTTTCTATTAAGAGGGGATTTCCCAATACTCCTGGCTCTAAGTGGATATTGGCAGAAATGCACATTTGGGGATAACAGCATGGGATTTGTTCAGGTATATCCAGAAGTCCTGGGTTTGTCCAGACATCTGGGCAGAAACTTCCATGGATCAATGGGTCAGTCTTTGTTTCATTAAAACAAATGCAGCAGATCATTCAGAACAATCAAGAGTGAATACAGGCTGAGAGAGACATTGCTGGGAGCAAAGCTAGGTCATTGGTCCCAAGCAGGAAGACACTGGGGAGCAGCAGGACAGGATGTGTGTCGTGGGATCCACAGTTTCCTTTAGGAGAATGTAATCTGACTCTTATGCTTCTCAGTGATTCCCTGGTCATATTGAGGGATCAGGAGAAGAAAAGCATGCAGAAGCTGGCATGTCATTCATGGGGAAGGGCCTGAGTCTGGGCCATGCATCCCTGGGCCTCCGTGGTGACCTGTGACTCATGCAGACGTGGAGGAGGCCCCTGTGCTGAGGAGGGAAGGGTCTGGTCCTGTGGGCAGAGCAGGCTGGGAAAGTTTCCAAAAGGCTGGGAGGACTTTCCTTGCTTCATGGTTTTGGGGCCCCCTCCTCATCAGCATACTGAGCAGTAGGAAAGGCTGTGCTCTTGCTGGGGACTGTTGCCAGCCCTGAGGCCTGCTGTCTGCTCTGAGGCCCAGAGCTTTGGGCTGGCCCTGCCTCCTCTCTGGAGGGGTCACCTGCCTCCTGCCCTGTGTCTCCCCAGCTCTGAGGAAATGGAGGATTGCTGCAGGGGCTCTTTGCTCTCCCATCTCCCCTCCCTGCTTCTCCTCTTCCAGCTGCCTGCTGGGGGCTCTGCAGGTTAGTGTGTCCCCTCCCCTCCCTGTGTCTCCCTGGTGTGGGTGAGAGCACCAGGGAGCAGGGAGCTCTGCTGGCATCTCCATCAGGACGGTTGGCTATTGGTGGAGGTCATGGATCTAGAAAGATTCTTGTGATCTTCCAACTAACTGCTAGTAGTATCTAAATTTTAAGAAGATTCCCAAAATGAAAACACGGAGCAGGGACCATGACGCTTATCTAATGAGGAGTTTGTCCTAGAAAATGAAAAATGTGAATTTTACCATGAAAAGTGTGAAAATAAATTTGCCCCAATTTCTTGTTTCCTGGCTTTGTTGGTATCTAAGCAGTTATGCTCTAATTAATTCAATGCACCCACAGCTATTTACAGGGTATGGAGCATGTGTTAGGTTGTAGTCTATGTACAAAGCTGACAGAATCCCTATCTTCACAGAGTTTATATTCTGGCAGGAGATAGCAAACGACAATGCCATATAATCTACATCTGTTAGAGGAGTGGAGAGCATGGGACAAGGAAGTAGAGCAGGTGGGGCAGTTGTGGGGGCAGGAGTTGTGGGGGCAGGAGTGCTCCATATGGTGACCAGTGTAGGCAGTGAGATGGGAAGAACGAAGATGTGGAGGAGGTGAGGTGCCAGCCTGTGAGGATGCCAATGGAAAGAGTGTCTCCACAGGGATGAAAGCCAGAGCAAACCTGGCCAAATGCTTGGATGATCAAGGAGCAGAGGAGGTGAGTATTGGCTGGAGCAGACTGAATGAGAAGGAGAGAAGCAGGAGTTAAGAGTCGGAGAGCTCTGTGAGGTCTTCCTCTTGGGATTTCAGACCATGTGGGGAACTGGGGAGCCATTGCAGGGCTTTGAGCCAAGTAAGGGCATGGTTTTACTTACAGGTTAAAAGGGTCAGACACATGGGGTTGGGGAGAGGATAGTCCCAGGGAGACTAGTCACTGTAATCCCCCAGATGAGACCGATAACTCAGCCACATTTGAGTAGCACAGGAGGTGATAAATCGCTCTTCAGAGGTCCAGCAGGGCTGGTCCTGCAGAAGATTGTTTCATGGCTTGTCCGCCAGTCCTCAGAAGGCCGAGGGCTGTCAGGGGTGGTGGTGGAGTGAACCTTCTACTGTAGCTAGTAGTGATTTGTTGCCTGTGACCTACAGAATAGGGGAAGATTTTAATGGAAGAAGTGGTGGGCTCCAGTTTTTAGTGCACATGGAATTCAGCAGAGGAGAAACACATGTACACAAATAATAAACTTAGGAGCAGGTGTGGGGAAGTTGCTGAGTATGGACCAAAAAGCAGAGAGTTCCCACATAGGCCACAGTAGTGCTCTTTGGTGTGTTTTCAGTCTTGTCCTAAGAGGAGGCAGGTTAGGAATGTGGTTCTCAGAGGGTGGCCCCTGGAACATCAGTGTCCGCATCCCCACCACCTCCTTAGAAATGCACATTCTTGGGCCCACTCCAGACCTACTGAACCAGGAGGTCTGGGGGTGGAGCCCAGCAATCTGTGTTTCACAGGACTTCCTGGTGATTGTGATGCCTGTGGAAGGTAAGAACCACTGAGTTAGAGAGTCCTTCATGGAAAGACCTGGAGCAGGGAGCACAGGCTGCTGAGGGAGTCTCTTTGACACGATTTCTGGGTCTCAAAATTGTGGTAAGATTGTCTTGCCCTGATTCAGAATGGTCAGAGCTGAGTCCCTCAGGTCAGGGCCTCCTGCCTGACACTTACCTCCTCCTGCCTGGGACTCCCAACTGACAGTGTGTTCCCTGCCCTGGCCCTTCTCACTCCTATGTATGTGTCCACAACGGAGTTCACGGCCTCACTGGCGAAGACCTTCCTCACCTGGGAGGAGGCCATCCTGCACATCCATAATGTTTAGGCTTTCGGCAACAGGCTGTATATCCTGCTTCTTCAAACAAGGAAGCTTCTGTGAATCTGTCTGTTCGGAGGTGAAGGTGAGAGATGGTGGTTGACCTATATTAGGTCCTGCAGTATTAGTGTTAGGAACAACCTCAGAGCCAAGTAAATCATCCCCTTATTTTTCAGATGAAGGAAAGGAAGTCTTTCACTTATTCAGTTATTCAGTATGAATATATAGAACCCCTATTAAGTACCAGGTTCCCTTTTAGATACCTTGACACGTCAGTGAACCAAAGAAAGATCCCTGCACTGCAGCATTTATATTCTAGAGGCAAAAAATAGATAGATGGATGGGGGCTAGAGGATGTTAGATGTTAGTGAGTAGGCATTTTGAAGAGAGGATATCTGAGGGCGAGAGTTCCAAGAAAAGGAATACACATGTGAAACACTTGAGGAAGGAGGGTGGCTGGTGAGTCTGGGCACACGGGGAGTCCACATAGTTGGTGAGAGAGGTGAATGGGAGGGTGGGGAGAAGTGACAATCCTGGAATAAAGAGGTGTTCCTGGTCCATGGGCACAGAGAAGAGATTGATCATGAAAAGCTCATGAGGAGGACATACTTGAGCAGGTACCTGAGTGAAGCACATAGTGTTCGAATAGTCATGCAGGTTGATGGCCTGGACCATCAGGGGCACAGAGAGCATGGTTACTGTGGTTATGAGAGTTAACCAAATAGTCCAGAGACTGGAACATGTGTGCTCTGTTGGCCACAGCTATGGAATTGGGGGTGGAAGTAGACAGGGATTTGGGGGGCGGGGTGGAGGCAGATGTCAGCATAGAGAAGTCTTTGTGTGCTGTGTAATGGAGTTTGGATGCAGACCTAAGGAAATTTTAAACAGAACTGTGCAGGGGTTTGCTTTAACAGTGTGAAGAATGGAGACTGGAGGCTGGATGTAGATACACAGAGGAAGTATGGCTGTCTGACTCCATATAGAGGCAGCTGGATGGAAGAGGAGGCATCTGGTTTCAGAAAGATTTGGAAAGTAGACTTAACTGAGTGTGTAGGTTTGAGGACAGAGTTTAGAGGTGGAATAGAAGACTACAGAGAGTGCCAGGGTTTCTCTTTGGCTATTTGTTTAATAGTAGTAGAAATATTGATAAATATGTGTCATTTGCAAAATGTTGTCATGTTGCTATGTAACACAACATGAAATCTTAGTGGCATATAGCCATTTATTTAACTTGGGTATTAAGGGAGTTTAGCTCATCTAGGCTGTATTTCTCTACTCTTAACTGGGCTTCCTTACACATCTTTGTTCATTTCGGGAAAATGTCACTAAACACACATCTCCCAAACCAGAAATTGTCTCCACATGGATAGTAGGAAAAGAAATAATTTTTATTATTTCTATTTTTTATTTATTAGCATTAACTACAATGTGATGTGCCTCACAGAGATTCTTTCAAGAGATGCAGAGACAAATAAATGTCACCCTTTTCCATGCCCATGCAGACACAACTCATTACATACATGCTCTCAGGATAGACAGTTACTAGCTTTGAAGTCAGCACCATTTGTCACAAGCAGTTCATGCTATGTTTACTTGGCTATCAAGGTAATCATGGTGTTAGCTAATTGGCTTTATCTGGAAGGAAACGAAATTCTCCCATTTTTATGACAGGAGGTGATTTTACATGTGGATCCTGGTGCCCACTAAGTTTAGGTTCCTACCCTGGCAGAGAAAGGGGGAGAGGAGGATTCTGTCTTCCTTGTTGTTAACAGTTCAAAGAGAGGGTTCCCTGGTTCTTGAGAAAGACATTCCAGGATCACAAAGCTGGCAAAAGTCCCGTGTAGTTTTTACATTTCAAAAAGAATAGAAAGCACCCACAACACAAGTTTCCTCAAGTAAGTGCTGCAAGAAAAGGATGGGAAGGGACTCTCTGTCCTTATTTTCAATAGGCACAGTGAGTTCATACCTTTAATTTTTATTTGTCCTGACAGTGGATCTTGGCTGGGATTGCTCACATGGGCGTTGTCCAGTTGGCTGGTGGCTGGTCTAGAACAGCTTCAGCTGAAAGGCTGTGTTAGCCTGAGCATGGGCCTCCTGTGGGCAGAGGGCAAGGCAATGACATAAGCAGTTTCCAACCTTTGCTAGAGTCACATTCCCTGAACTCTCAGTGGCTGAGTCAAGGCACAGGATGGAGCCCAGAAGCAGAGTGTGAAAGCATTAACAGTAGGTGGCAGAGGGCTGGGTGGATGTAAGGAAGGCTGAAGGATTGGGGATATTTTAATCATTATCCTATCACAGATGGGGCCAAACATGAATTAGTTCAGGATTTGAGTCTGAAGCATCTGTGAGGAATCCTGGCACAGCTAAACCAGAGATGTGGATATTAGGGAGCGAGCTCAGGAGGTATGTAGGTTGGTGGAAGTGATGGCCGAGTGGCAGTGGGTGTGCCCGCAGGTGCCCTGGAGAGTGTGTGAGGTGAGAAGAGCAGAGAAGGAAGGATCCTGGGACCAAATTCCTCCTTCTGTTACTCTGGGCGATGGACCGCTACCCTCATGGTTGGGGGGAAGAGCCCGTATTCTGTGCCTGCAGCAGTCCCTGTGCTCTTTCGTTCTGTTCCCTGAGGCAGGGCTACTGTTTTGCTCCCTGTAGAGGCCACTCCTCAAAGAGACCCCAGAAAGCAATGCTGTCCCTGGGGTTGTGCACAGGAAGACTCTGCTGGGATTCCTGGATTCTCCAGCTTCTCTCTTGCAGGTATGGGCTCTACCCCTCAAGTGCACATCCAAGCAGCAGAGGAGGATGGGGTCCAAGTGCTGTGCATGGCCTTGGGGTGGTTCCCGAAGCCTCAGGTGTAGTGGAGAGTCTCAGAGGGGAGAAGCTCCTGGTATTCTCTGAGATATACGCCCAAGACAGTGGGAGGCTGTTTAGTGTGGAGGCTGCTCTGGTGGTGAGGAACAGCTCTTCAGGCAATGTGATCTGCCCTGTCTTCAACCTCATCCTGGGCCAGGGGAAGACAATGGCTCTTTTCATTTCAAGTCAGTGCTCATTCCGGGAGGGAGGGGCCAGTGTTCCTGGGTGTGCTTGGCTGGTCTTTTCTGGTCTGTGCCCCTGACAGGGTCTCTGGCTGGGCACAGAGGCCTTCTTTCCTAGGGCCTCTCCTTGGGAGCCAGCTTTCACGGTGAGCCTGAACTTGCTGGTGCTCTTAACCCTTGGGACTGCCTACCACACCAAGAGAGAACATACTGCAAAGTGGCGGGAGATGTAGGAATAGGGGAAACTGCACAAGGACAAGCAAAAGGACTGTAACACAAAGGAAAATGTGCTGAATGCCAGAGGTAAGGCAGGGCAGGGGACAAGGCCTATGAATGTGGAAGCTGGTGTGGAGGAAAAGTGGACAGGAAGGCCCTTGGCCTGGGCAGGTGGCCAAGTAGTTTCAGAGAGGACAGTTGGAGCTGTGGAGGCTCGAGGGGTCTGGAGTTAGATCTTATAGGATACAGAGAGATCTTTTGGTGAGTTTTCCAGATGTAGTCCTTGCTGTTCTTAGTGATGGGAGTTCATGCCCATTTTTCACTTTCCTTCAGATGATCTGCAAGCAGATCTTGGTAAGTTCTGTTCTTTCTCCAGAACTTTCTGCATCCCCTTTGTAGGAGACGTTCTGGTTCTCAGCTCACTGTTTCCCGTGTTGCCTTTCAGACTGGAGGGAATCCGTTTACCTGGCTGGTGAGTGACTTTCCAGATATCCTTGTGTCTTCCATCTTAATTAAGCCAAGAGGTATCACCTCTCCTTGTGTCATGCAGAGGCATGTGGACCCTTCCCTGGGGCAGAAGTGGAAGTTGGTGGGAGGCAGACCCCGCTCCGTGAGCTTTCCCTGATCTGTGCCACTCTTTCCTACCCAGTGCTTGGGAATCTGGGGGTGATGGTGGTCCCTGGAGTCTGTTGTGCATCTTGGCTTTATTCTAATGCTGACCTACCCACCATATTGCTTGCTTTTTAGCCTTTAATATAGCTAGTTCTGTTAGCACCTGGAATCCAAAAGCCAGCTGCTCTGAAATTTTATTAAAACAGCGATAGAAACAAATGGGACTCATTAAATAAAGGAGTGGTCCTGACCACATAATACCAACCGGGGAGAGTGTGTTTTCTCCAGTTCCTGGAAGTTATGGTCACAAAATGGTGAGTAGAGGACTGGAAAGACTATGTGTGAGAATGCGGTGGGATGAACTGTCAATGCCCCAAAATAGGGATGTGTTATCTGAGAAAGATTGGCCACCTTTACCCCAGAGCTCACCTCACATCCCTGTCCTGAAGTCATCCTCCCTTTTGACTTCTTTCTTAAATATCTCTGTTATCGAAATCACAGAATTTAGTAACAATTTTTTTACAATTATGGAATAATGTATATTTTATTCCCTAAAATATTTTCCCATGTTGTATAATTTTCAATTAATAGGTCCAAAATCCAATGCAGATTGAATAAGGTTTTTTAAGGTTTGGAGGCAAATGACAGCTAAATGACTTGTCAAAGGCCTCAAAATAGCTGTGGGGAGGAGTGAAACTCAGCCTGAGATGCAGACTTCCTGACCTGTGGTACAGGGACTTTCCCACAGTACCCTGCTGTCAGCACGTGGCAGGAGGTCATCTCCTCTCCAGATTTTCCCCACTCTGCAGCTAGTGTCACCTGTGTTCCAGAGGGCAGCCAAGGGTCAGTAGATAAACACTGAGCAGGCTTGTTCTGACTGAGTTCTCACAGGTGTGCTCCCTTTCAGCCAGGAGGAAGACACAGCTGTATGCAGGTAAGTGACTCTGGGGTTCCTGGTGGCCTTACCTCCCCAGCCTCAACTCTGCCCCATTCTGTGTCATGTACCCCACACCAGGACAGGGTTGGTGTACATGCTGTCCTTGTCACTTCTGTCTTCTCCCGCTGGAAGACTGTGGGACTGTCCTTGGGAACACAGATCTGCCTCCATTCTGACCCATTCTCTACTATAGGTGGCTGTTAGGATTAGCAACACTCTCTGAACACACCTTTTTAACTGATTATTTTGGTTTGTTCAATGTCAACAAAGGGGTCATTTATAAGGAGAGTCTGAAAAAGGGTAGTGATTGTATAGATTAGAAATTCCCATGTCTAGAAAATTTCAGAAATCATGTTTGCACGTTTAGTACTTAGATCTTCCTAAGTGGATTTGTTGTCCTGAATCCATTTTACCCTGAAATTCCTACTTTTCATAGATCTAAATTTGGTTTGCCTCCTTCTTGCTGGTCCTCTGGTATGTTCTTCATTTCACTTCCTCATCCTCTTTGTCCTTGGCCAATCTGGGTTTCTTCCTGTGAATGTCTTAGTTGCTGAGTAATTAAATGCTTTAGAGCAGGTGATCTGAAACTTCAGGATCCAGAACCTTCAGGACAGTTATGGATTCCTGGGGGTGGGGTCTGTGAACCAATCCTCATTATGTACAAAATCTTGTATATATGTTTGTGTAGCAGAGGAATAACATATAATAAAATATATTACACTGTAACCTGTAGTACATGTTTAATATATAACATTATTATATATGATATGTATATATTTCAAAAAACAGCCACTAATGATTATTCCCAACCATTGTCATTCCTTTTAGGAGAATATTGCTCTTGCCTGATGGGCTCCACCTTGTTTGGGTTTATTAGGGGCAACATGTGAAGTTTTTAGAAGGACATATCTAGAGGAATGAGAATTGTTTACCGCGAAAGATGGGGAGCAAATTAGGGAAAGGAAAGCTGGTAGGGAAGAGAGGAAGAGATAAGAAAGAAAGTAGAGAGCCTATGATTCCTCTTGGAGAGATTTTGGGCGGCTCAGAGCAGTGGAAGAGAGATCAGAAATCACAGTCACAGTGGTTAAAGTGGGAGGTACACCGAGGGTGTGCAAGATATTTGGGTGCATGAAAAGTAATAAACTCCTGACATCTGTCTGAGCCATTTCAAAAAGACTTATATTTATTTTAATTATCTAACTGAGTTTGCTTCTGATAATGAGACCACTTCAACCTTCTAGTGGAATTGGGACCAGAGTGTGATCAGGGTGATCCTAATGCAATGAACGTTTATCCAGAGCATCCTTTAACAATGGGGTGGGTTAAGATCTGGGCCCTTTGAACTATGTAACATGTGGTCTTTTGTGTTTGGCTGTTTGTGTTCATGATCAGGGATAATGACTGTGACAGCAGAGAAGGGGGAGCCGTGGGTGAAGGAGGCCTGGGGGCCAGATCTATGAGGAGATCCCTTCAGAAAGCCTCACTGATTCTTGGGATTTATTGGTTAAAAATGGGGATCAACTATTCTTCTTTTAGCATCTCTCCTTCTCTATTGAACTGAAGTGCATGTGTTTCAAAGTATACCTTGTAACAGACTCTTAATTCTAGAGAAGAAATTGAGGATTACTGGAGGGACATGGGTGGGGGATGGGCTAGATGAGGGACAGGGATTAAGGAGGGCACTTGTGATGAGCACTGGGTGTTGTATGTAAGTGATGAGTCAGTAAATCCTCCACTTGAAACGAATACTACACTGTATGGTAACTAACTGGAATTTAAATAAAAACTTGGAAAGAAAAAGAAGCCTATGGGGGAAAATAATGTGAACTTTGTATACCTGTTTATTTTGTCGGGACAGACACCCTTACAGTAGAATCAACATTTTCACATTGATGGGCCCATGGTGTGAGATGGACTAATATCTGATCTCATCTTATTCACGAAATTGGAAAAATAATCCATAATGAAAGCCTCGCTGTGGAAATGAAGTGAAGAATGCACTTAAGCCCCTGAAATGCACAGCATAGCTCTGGATGCATTGTAGAGTCTCAGAAGGGAATGCCAACTCCCTTTTTCCTCTTCCTTCTCCTTCTCCTCCTGATTCCTCTTCTTTGCTAATGCGTGTCAGTATTTATATAGAAATGTGTTCGTTCGGAGTCAACTAATCTCTCAGTGAAGAACAAGTAAACAAAGTTTCTTTTTTCTCAAAGGGTCACAAGGGTCAGCCCATTTTAAGTGATCTGTTTCCACCAAGCAAATTAACACAGATAGAAAAGCCCATTTATATGAATAAATCTGTGTAAGTGGGAATGGTGGGCACAGAATTACTCCCAAATGGTCAAGAAAATGTCATCTCCTTATTTTTATGAGTGTTCTAATTTTGTTCCAGCATCTCTGCCCTAGTGGAGGTAACAGTTCTCCCACTGCAGACATTTCAGTCTTCTGACATATGTAAGTTTTGCTTTGATCAGTTAGCTTCCTTTGTCTTCCCAAAAGGGAGCATGAAGGTTGAAAGAGTTTATGTGTCCTTGGGCCATTAGGGGAGGAGGTCCCTGTGCTCTCCTCTTGCTCAACTCAGGACCTCAGCCTACAGAGGGTAACTTGATCTGGTGCATAGGACACTTGGGTTTGGGGTCCCATTTAGGCATTTCGGGGCATTGTTTTCTCCCTCTGTCCCAACCCCATCTCAAGTTCCTTAATCTTAATCACATCTGTAATGTTCTCTCTGTCATAACAATTTCATACTTTCTGGGGCATTGGACATGGCCATATTTGGAACCTATGACATAATGTGTCTCTCATGGTGCTTTTGATCTCTGTGAGATATTACAGAGAGAAATAGATGAGTAAACCCAATACTTTTGGGTTTCCCCATACATACAGTGATGATATTCCTCCCAACACTCCATTGAAAAGGGAAGCAAATTCATTAGTGTCTGACCTCTCACTGGATGTATGTCATTCCTGCCTTGAACTTCTTTCTCTACCTTCCTTGAAATCTCTCTGTTGCCTCCTGACTTGGCCAGATTTCTCTAATGGAGTATCCAGAGTTCTCCTCACCCATGGCTGATAGTCATCCTCCAAGTGCAGCTCCACCAAGGAGCATTGTCTCTACATTGTCTCTACATTGTCAACCTACAAGATCAGTTCAATCAGTTAAATAAATGGAGGCCTCAAGAATTTTTAA
>PISX010014453.1:42918-53079 GCA_004024625.1 Mellivora capensis
GAGTGAAATAAGTCAAGCAGAGAGAGTCAATTATCATATGGTTTCACTTATTTGCGGAGCATAACAAATAACACGGAGGACATGGGGAGATGGAGAGGAGAAGGGAGTTGAGGGAAATTGGGGGGGAGATGAACCATGAGAGACTATGGACTCTGAAAAATAACCTGAGGGTTTTGAAGGGGCGGGGGGGTGGGAGGTTAGGGGAGCCTGGTGGTGGGTATTGTGGAGGGCACGCATTGCATGGAGCACTGGGTGTGGTGTAAAACTATGAATTCTGTTACGCTGAAAAGAAATTTAAAAAAACATTTTAAAAAAAAAGAATTTTTAAAGAGATTTATTTATTTATTTTAGAGAGACAGATAAAATGAGTGGGAGGAGGGGCAGAAGGAGACAGAGAGAGAGAATCCTCAAGCAGACTCCCCACCAAGTGCAGAGCCCAACACAGAGCTTGATCCCATGATTCTTTGAGATCATGACCTGAGTGGAAATCAAGAGTCAGGCGCTTAACTGACTGAACCACCCAAACACCTCAGAGACCTCAGAAATTTAGGTCTCTCCAATTCTTTCTCAAGAAAACTTAGCTTTCATGGTGGATGTGTAACTAGGGATTAAGAAAGCATAATTTGATAGTGAAATCTGGGAATACAATCTTATTTTCAGGTTGTTACTCAACTTCTCAGTGGTGTTAAGGTTTACGGCCTGGCTTTCCTGGGAAGGGTGTAGCCAGATGGCTCCAAGTGTGTGTGTGTGTGTGTGTGTGTGTGTGTAAAAGAAAAAAATGCATAGGATGAATGTTTCCAAAGTATATTTCACTATAACTTTTGCATATGTTCCCAAGGCTTCTAGAAACACCTCACACACCTCTCATGTATTCACCTCCTTCTCCAAACATATAGAAGCTGTCCCTTGGCTCCACAGGGACAAGGCAACTTTGGGAAGGATCCCAAGCCTTCTCATTGGGATGTCCTTGTGATAAAGAAGCTTTCTTGGCTTCAAAATCAGCGTTTCAGACATTGATTTACTGGACATTGGGTGCTTGAATAATGTGATATTGGTGACACAACCAATATGCCAAAGAGGTAATTGGATGATAGGTATTAAATTAAGGAGGCACAGGTTGGAACAAGCACTGGGTGTTATATGGAATTAATGAGTATTTGAACACTACATCAAAAACTAATGATGTGACTAACATAACATAATAAAAAATAAGTAAATAAAAGGGAAATAAATAATTATCTCAAGGAAGTGAAAATGAAAATACAACATACCAAATTTTGTGGGTTTCAGCAAAAGCACTTCTGAGAGGATGTTTATAGCAATAAAAATTAGAAAGATCTCAAAAAAATTAACTTTACAACTCAAGTAACTAGAAAAAGAGGAGCAAATTTAACCCAAGTCAACAAAAGGAAGGAAATATCATGATCATCATCATCATCATCATCATCAGAGTGGAAGTAAAAGAAATAGAGACCGGAAAAATAACAGGAAGGATTAATGAAATCCAAAGCTGGTTCTTCTAAAAGGTGAAGAAAATGGCAAACCTTTACTTAGTCTAAGAAAATAAAAAGATTCAAATAAACAAAATTAAAAATAAAAGGGAGCTATTACAATTGATAAGTCAGAAATATACAGAATCATAGGAGACTATGAACAATTAAATACCAACAACCTCATACCTAGAGAATATGGGTGCATTTCTAAAAACATGCACCAACCAAGACTGAATTAGGAAGACATACAAAATCAGAACAGACCAGTCCCACCATCTGTAAGGTGCAGGTAGAAGCTGAGGGGCAGGAAGACAGGCTTGCTGAGGTAGGTGGAGATGCCAGAGAGCCTCGGGTTGTGACATGTGGGGGCTTACAGGTCCCCAAATTGTGACAGGCATACACAAGGATCTCTGGTTATGGTGTTTTTCTGCCCAGTGATAACGAGATTGGCTGTGGCCTGGCTGAGTTCCAGAGCCCCCTCCACTTGCCTCCGTATTCATCCTGGAGCACTGGACACCAGAGCTGTGAACCAGGTGCAAAACGATCCCCAAAGAATGGTGCCTCCACTTCCCGCTACCCCCACCACAATGATAGCTATGTCCATGTCCGTGGTCCTGCCTATTTGACGCTTCCCCTGGAGTGCAGCTGGTGGAGGATGGTGCCCTGGGGCAATTTCCATACACAGAAGGATTGATTGTTTTGACTACCCTCTGCACTGAACAGGAATCCTGTCACTCTGCCGTCACACCAGTGTGAAGAAACCAGCCCTCAGGACACTTATCCAGGCCCAAAGCCTCCCTGCACATGCCCAGCCTCTGTGGAGGTTTTCTGAATGGTGAAGTGGACTCAAAAGTCCATGCTATGGAGGAGAACTTGCTAGAGACAAACATTTGCTGAAGCCATAGGATGCTAGGAATCTATCTTCATGCTCCTCCAGACCTCAGTCTTGGGAACTTCCTGGATGTATAAGATACATAAACAAAAGCAAACAGGCAAAACGACTGATAGAACTAAAAGAGAAGAAAGGGGGAAAAAAGGAAAATACAGCCAAAATGAAACTGAAGAAAAAGATTTATATAGTACAAAACCAAAAACAAATACACAGAAACACTGACAGAAGTATAAGATGGGAAGGTGGTTATAAATTTTGATGTGGGTGAGGAAGGTTATTTCAGTATTCCCTGGGTGTCTCTTCTTACGTTTGTTAAAAGACTCAACATTCCAGAGATACAGAGAAATTAAAACTGGTTTATATGTAGGGGGTAGTATTGAATAGGGAAAAAAGATTTCCTTGAAGCTTATATCTAAATCTGTCTATCTGTGTATGTATCTATAAAGAAAAAGAAACATGGGTGTATGTATGAAAAAAGCTCACATTCAAGTTATTATGTAATGTGTTGTATTAAACATCTAGTTGTAATGGTAAGTAGGTTAAAAAAATAAAAGAAGAAGAATCGTGAGAACGAATTTAAAAAAAAGTTGCATCTATGAAATGTACAGGTTTTGGGACAATACCAGGGGCTTAATATATTGCTTTCCCCTGATGTTGGGGTTTTATAGTTTTATGGGGACCCTGTGGTTATTGTTCTCTTGTTCTTTGGGCTTGTCTTCTGGGGAAGGGGCCTGCCTCCTTGTTTTTCAGTCAGTCTTGCTTGGGCTGGGCTCTGTGGAAACTAGTTTTTCAGACTTTGGTTCTCTGGAGGTTTTTGTTCTTTGGCATTTTTTTGTGGCTTTTCAGAGGGTTGGTGCCAAGTCAACGGTCTGTACCTACTCCTTGGCTTCAGAGAGAAGCCTCAGTCTGCTCCCCTCTGGGTGGTCCAAAACACAGACTCCCTTTCTGCAAAATCCACTGAACAGCGCAACCTCTCACAGGTGGTGCGCACCCCCAGCCATTGTCTCCATGGTCGCCTGAGGCCCCCGCTTCTCTCTGCACCCCTGTGCCACTAGAACCGCAAGTGATATTGGTCTGGGCAAGCCCAATCCTGGGGGCTGCTGTGGCTGAGACTGCTGTGTGGGGTCCATGCTCAGTGGGTGCACTTACACCCAGCAGCAGTGCAGGTTGCAGAAGGCTGTGGGTCCAGGGACCTCTGGCAGGAGCCTGAGCCAGGCTCTCTCAGGCGCAGATGGGGGTTTGCCCAGCCCGAGTGGTGGTGCAAGCAGCGGAAAGCCACGGGCCCAGGGACCACTGACTGGGATGCCTCCAGACTCTCTCAGACATGACTGGGCACTGGCTGTGACCTTATGTCTGTGCCTGTGGCTGCCCAATTCCACCAATTGCCCCTTAAGACCCTTTGTTCTTTATGAGTGCTTTTAACCAGACTCCAAGTAAATGCTGGTCTCCAAGCACAGGGCACTTTCATATTGGAGTATTACTTTCTAATGGGTTGCTTCTGGTGGCTCCCACCCCCTTCTGTTTATCCTCTGATATCACTCCTAGCGTTCCCAATCCACTGACCTCTCCACTGTTGCTCTTCTGCCCCCATAGAGATCCAGAAGTGTATAATCTTACATCTCAGGCTGATTTCATGGGTGTTCAGAGTGTTCTGGTAGATATTTAGCTCAACTCAGGGGACCTGTTGAAACAGGGTCTCCTACTTCTCCACCATCTTGCCCCCTCTGGAACTTCTTAGAATTAACATCTTTCCATCTCCTGACCAGCTGGCCAGTGTGCCTGTCCTCCCACCTTCCATGACCATAGGAGGCTCCCTACCTATCTCACCAACCTGTACTTTCCCCTGGCATTTTCCACATGACTGGACCCTGAGGAGATGGCCTACCCCAGCCTGAGTGGGGCAACAGTAACTCCAATTTGAACCACAACGTGATCCCCCTTGGCATCAGTGGGGGCCAGTGTCTGGGGCTGAGCTTGGGCTATGATGATCCATGACTTTATTCCCTGATCAGCGACTCATCCTGGAACACTTTGTGAGCAATCCTGACCTCTAGGCTTCCTTGACCAGTCCCCAGCCACATGTCCAGGCTCCTACAACTACTGATCACTGTCTGACTCCTCCCTCTCATTCAGTGTATTGGCTTTCTCCTCTGTCAATTCCTCCTCCCCTTCTTCATCTCTTATTCTGGGTTCCTCTCCTTACCCAGGTTCTACAACTAGGACCTCCCCCCACCACAGGTGCCCCTCAGCCCCCTCAGTTTGCTCATGGGCCCACCTGACAGAGAAAGTCCCAACTGTAGCTGCCCAAACAGCTGTTCCCAACAATGACACCTACATTGTCCTCTTTTGCTCAGGATGCTCCCTGGGTACCTACAAAGTACTCACTGACCAATGGCTGCCTCTATACCCATGCAGCCCCTGAGTAATGTTCTGTCCACCCAGCCACCCACCCTGAAGCTTCTACTCAGCTAAGGCTGTCTTCTCAAGCCTGCTCAATGCAGCTCTCTAGTGAGCAGCCCCTGGGCAGGCCATGGCACTATGGTGCACTACCCACACAGCTCCATGGGTATAAGGAACAATCTTACCACTGGCCAATGAGTGACTTCAGCCTGGGAACTGTTTCCATATAGAATGCGCTTTGATGACTGCTGCTCTGACTCAAACTCTTCCTGGCATGCACAATTTGGTCCCAGCAGCTGGAGCAGTTCAGCAGGAAGAGCCCAGCAACTAGCCTTGTGCAGGATCTCCCATGTTTTTGGAAAGGCCTGGATTTTTATGGGGTGAGGGACTAGTGAATGGTCTCCAGGACTCTCTTGCTTTCAACCACCAGAACTTGTCCCACTGTTCCTGCCATGGCTCAGGACCCAACATGAGCCTCCCAGGAGAGTCCTCCCTAGGTTTCTCTAAGGAGATTGTGGCAGACTCGGCTAGAGTGCCTGACATGAGGTGTCAAAAGCATGGCTGTGGCTGGGTTGGGGCTGGAGGAGGAGCTGGGCATGGAACAACTGGGCCTGGATGGGCTCCACATGCTGAGCTACACTTTGCCCTGCTCTGTAATCCTGCTGTGTAGGATTCATTCCGCAGTGAGTAGCTGCAGTGAGGGGCTTCTCAGCGTCATTCTTCTTGGACCTGCCCCATCACTGTCCCTTTTCTCCCTTTCCCCTGGACAGTAGAGACTCCACTCTGCCTCCAGATCCTCTTTCTAACATGAATGAGGGATGCCAAGAATGAGAAAAAGCAAGGGGTTTGTCCAGGTGGCCCCTAAATTCCACACAATGGGTGGGTCTGGGGAGCTCAAGGGAGGGCCTAATGCACTTGTAACTTGTAATTCATGATTTGAGTCAATAACAAACAAACAAACAAGCAAACATAAAACCTCATAGTCAAATGGCTTCACTGGTGAATTCTAACAAACATTTATATCTTTTTATATCTATTTATTTTTAATAAGAACAATAGTTTTATTCTTATATAAAATCAGCTAATACACAAGTAGTGTATTATTAGTTTCATAGGTAGAGTTTAGTGACTCATCAGTTGCAAGTGACACCCAGTGCTCATGACATCACGTGCCCTCCTTAATGTCCAACACCCACTTACCCTATATCCCCACCCACCTTGCCTCTGGCAACACTGTTTGTTTCCTATCTTAAGAGTCCCTTATGCTTTGTCTCCCTCTCTGATTTTATCTTATTTTTTTTCCTTCCTTCCCCTATGTTCATC
This sequence comes from Mellivora capensis, assembly GCA_004024625.1. Classification (NCBI taxonomy): domain Eukaryota; kingdom Metazoa; phylum Chordata; class Mammalia; order Carnivora; family Mustelidae; genus Mellivora; species Mellivora capensis. Next base: position 49,027 of record PISX010014453.1, read on the forward strand.
TGTTTCGATTCTTAAATTACACATATGATTGAAATCATATGTTATTTGTTTTTCTCTGACTTACTTCACTTAGCATAAACCCTCTAGTTCCATCCACATCATTGCAAATAGCAAGATTTCATTCTTCTCATGGCTGAGTAATATTCTATTCTTTTATCTATAACCACCTCTTCTTTATCCATTCGTCTGTCGATGGACTTCTGGGCTCTTTCCATAGTTTGGTTATTGTGGACATTGCTTCTATAAACATTGGGGTACATGGACCTTTCAAATCACTATGCTTGTATCCTTTGGAGAAATACCTAGTAGTACAACTTCTGGATCATGGGGTAGCTATATTTTTAACTTTTTGTGGAACCTCCATGCTGTTTTCCAGTGTGGCTATACTAATTTGCATTGCCACCAACAGTGTAAGAGGTTTCCCCTTTCTCTGCATCCTCACCAACATCTTTTGTTTCCTGAGATGTTAATTGTAGCCATTCTTGCTGGTGTGAGGTGGTGTCTCGTGTGGTTTTGATTTGCATTTCCCCGATGCCAAGGGATGTGGAACAATTTATCACATGTCTGTTGGCCATTTGTATGTCTTCTTTGGAGAAATGTCTGACCATGTCTTTTGCCCACTTCTAGACAGGATTTTTTGTTTTTAGGGTGTTGAGTTTGATAGTTTTTTATGGATTTTGGATACTAGCCTTATATCTGATAAGACATTTGTAAATATCTTCTCCCATTTGCAAAAACGTTCTCCCATTCTGTACACTGTCTTTTAGTTTTCTCAGCCTTTTCTTTTGCTGTGCAAAAACTTTTTGTCTTGATGAAGTCTCAATAGTTTATTTTTGCTTTTGTTTCCCTTGACTTTGAAGATGTGTCTAGCAAGTTGTTGCTATGGCTGAGGTTAGAGAGGATACTGCCTGTGTTTTCTTCTAGGATTTTTATGGAATCCTGTCTTACATTTAGCACTTTCATCCATTTTGAGTTTATTTTTGTGTACGGTGTGAGAAAATGGTACAGTTTCATTCTTCCAGATGTGACTGTTCAATTTTCCCTGCACCATTTATTGAAGAGACTATCTTTTTTCCATTGGATATCCCTTCCTGCTTTGTCAAAGATTAGTTGGCCATAGAGTTGAGGGTCCATTTCTGGGTTCTCTATTCTGTTCCATTGTTCTAGGTGTCTGTTTTTGTGCCAGTACCATGCTGTCTGGATGATGACAGCTTTGCAATACAGCTTGAAGTATGGAGTTGTGATGGACGCCACCAGCTTTGGTTTTCTCTTTCAGCATTCCTTTGGCTATTCGGGTTCTTTTCTGGTTCCATACAAATTTTAGGATTATTTGTTCCAGTGCTGTGAAAATGTTGATGGTATTTTTTATAAGGATTACATGGAATGTGTAGATTGCTTTGGATAGGATAGACATATCAACAATATTTGTTCTGTGATGCCTGGGTAGCTCAGTCAGTTAAGCATCTGCCTTTGGCTCAGGCAGGATACCAGGGTCCTGGGATTGAATTCTGCGTCAGGCTCCTTCCTCAGCAGGGAGCCTGCTTCTTCCTCTGCCTGCCACCACCCCCCCCACATGTGTGCTCTCTCTCTCGCTCTCTCTCAATCTGATAATTAAATAAATAAAATTTTAAAACAGATTTAAAGGGGGAGACAAGATGGCGGGGAACTAGGAGGAGGCTCTGGTTCAACCTGTCCCCTAAAGTGAGCTGATTACCTACCAAGGAACTCCGATCACTCATGAAATCAGCCTGAGATCAGAATTCTACACGTCAGGATCTCTACGGGGGCAGAAGACGCCAGTGGGCAGGTAAAGCCGAGCGGGAACACCAGAATGGTATCAGAAGATAAACAAAAGGGGGAGGGAGCCACCAGAGGAGACGCATTGGGAAGTAATACCCCAATACGAGAGTCCCCTAAGACTGGGGACCAGCATTAACTTGAAGACCAATAAAAAGCACTCAAAAAGAGAAAAAGATCGTAGGGTGAAATTGTGGGAATTGGAACTGTTAGGGACAGGGGCTTAAGTCCCCCATGGAGGACAGACACCCCTGGCGCTGAGCCAGAGAGAGTGTGGCGGAGAGACCAGGTCTTGGTCTCTGAGCTGTGAGGAGACCTCCTAAGGGCGCTTGGTGTGTGGCAGGGGCTGGGACCCTCGAGGGGCAGAAACAGACTTTGGCAGTCCCCACGTGTGCGCCGCGCCGCGCTAGCAGAGCCTGAGACGCGCTCCACCCCCTCCCCTGAGAGAGGCGCGCGGGCGCCAGCAGGAGGCTCTAGGACCGAGAAAGTCTGATCGCTCCCGGCTTGGGCCAGCGGGAAAATCTCTGTGTGCCTTCCCTGCTTGGAACCTCTCTGGCGGTCTGGAGCTGCCCAGACAGCTGCCCCTTGTGGTTTTGAGTACAAGTAGGACACACAGGTGTCCCCAGAGATCACAGCTGGGAACCTGCTCTGCAGCACCCAGAGGGGAACGGACTGGGGCTTCTCTCTGGGAGGGAGGTCTGGGTGCAGTTTGCTTTCCTCTAAACCTCCAAGAGCCATCGGCAGCTGCCAAGGGGAGAGAAAACAAATGAACAGGCATAAAAACCTCCAGAGAACAGAAGCCTAAAGGCCCGGTTTCCTCAGAGCCCACCCCCTGGAGGGGGCCGGGAGGACTTAACTCAGGAAACACCACCTGAAAACCCACGCGGCAGGCCCCTCCCCCAGAAAGCCAACCCGCCGAGAAGATAACAATCACTACTACTTCATAGATACGTTTAATTCTTAATTCGTTCCCACTATTCTGGTTCATTTTTAAAATTTTTTTAATCTTTTTTATTTTTTTATATAGATTTTTTTAGCCTATTTACCATCACAGTGAGATGTCCAGTACATCAAATTCCATAATAACCTTCTAACGTGAACTTTTTGATACATATACCCATGTTTTTCTTTTGCTTTTCTATTTTTTTATTATTTTTAATTTCACTTTAGTTTAGATCATTCTTTTCTTTACTTTTATTTGCTAATATTCATATAGAGTTAAAATTCAAGGTAATCCCCTTTCCCCAATCAATGCTACCCCTATAGGTAAACCAATTTTTAATCACCTGATATCTTAGGAAAGTTGTATCCTTTAAAAAAGATATCAAGATACATCCAGGAAGAATCAAAATAACCTTCCTCGCCCACACTGAGAATTTACAATCACTCTCACATCTTTTTCTCCTACCAGTATTTTTGTATCCTTGTGTTTGTCCTGGTAGTATATAAATCTTCTACTTAGGGTTCTTTTTGATGAGGTTCTTTTTTTTGTTTGTCTGTTTGTTTCTTTGTTTTGCTTCTACATATATATGTACATATTTTTTTTCTTCTCTTGTCATATACTTTTATCAGTCTTTTTTGTTTGTCTGTATTTGTATACTTCACAAACCTTACCTTGGGGCCCATTTGGGCTGAGCCTTCTCTTTTATCCTTCTTTATTTTTCCTGTCTCTCTCTCTCTCTCTCTCTTTTTCTGATTTCTCTCTTTCTTTTTTTCTTTCTTTCATTTGGGTGGGGACTCTTGATTGCTCAGAAGCATTCCAGGGTGCACCTTCACTGCACCAAGGTCCATACATCCAGCTACAATCATTCAGCCAACTCTCACCAAAATGACTAGGAGGAGGAATGCCCACCAGAAGAAAAATTCAGAGGATGGGCCCTCTGCAACAGAGCTAATGGCTACCGACATAGACATTATATCGGAAAGGGAATTCAGGCTAACAATTATCCAGGCAATAGCGAGGTTGGAGAAAGCCATGGATGACCAAATGGAATTGATTAGGGCAGAACTGAGAGCCACCAGGGATGATGTTCACAATATTAGGGCAGAACTGAAAACCACCAGGGATGATGTTCACAAGGCTCTCAATGAGTTCCAATCTAATCTAAATTCTCTAAAAGCTAGGGTAACTGAGACAGAAGATAGAATTAGTGATCTGGAGGACAAACAGATAGAGAGAAAGGATCAGGAGGAAGCCTGGAACAAACAGCTTAGAAGCCACGAAAACAGAATCAGGGAAATAAATGATGCCATGAA
>PISX010014454.1:0-52960 GCA_004024625.1 Mellivora capensis
GATTATGCTGAGTGAAAAAAAGTCAAGCAGAGAGAGTCAACTCTCATATGGTTTCACTTATTTGCGGAGCATAACAAATAACACGGAGGACATGGGGAGATGGAGAGGAGAAGGGAGTTGAGGGCAATTGGGGGGGAGATGAACCATGAGAGACTATGGACTCTGAAAAATAACCTGAGGGTTTTGAAGGGGCGGGGGGTGGGAGGTTGGAGGAGCCTGGTGGTGAGTATTGTGGAGGGCACGCATTGCATGGAGCACTGGGTGTGGTGTAAAACTATTTATGATCTGTTACGCTGAAAAGAAATAAAATAAAAAAAAATTTTTAAAAATAAAAAAAAAAGAAGTAAAGGAGCCTTAATCTGGAAGACTGGGGACAGTTGCTTTAGAGATACTGATGATTAAAGACATCAGTTCTCACTGATGAGTAGAGAACGAAAGGAACTAAGAGCTGACCCATGGACTTATGTGGATAGATGTACCTTATCAAATTAGAAAGAGTACAAGGTGGAGAATGCTTGGTATATTAGTTTTCTATTGCTATGTCACAATGAGCACCATTTAACACCTCATGCAACACAAATGCATTCTCTTACAGTTTCCATGGGTCAGGAGTCATCTATTTTAGCTGGGTGGTCTGCTCAGGACCTCACAAGGCTGAAATTCAAGTGCCTGCTACTTGTATCCTCTTCTTGAGGTTTGTCTAGGAAAAAATCCACTTGCAAGCTCCCTCAGGTTGTTGCCACAATTTGTTTTCTTGTGTCATATGACTGAGGTCCCCATTTTCTTGCTAGCTGTAAGATAGAGGACGTTCTCAGCCTCTAGAGTAGTGTATGCCTTCCAAGCCAGCCATAGGGTGTCTGCTGCTGCTTTGAATTTCTCACTTCTTTTAACATACAATTATGTCAGGCTCATCCAGAATAATCTCCTTTTGATTAACTCATCTGATTAGGGAACTTAATTATATCAGCAAAATCCCTTCTACCACACAAAGTAACATGATTACGGGATTGATATTTCATAATATTCACATGTGCTTCTGACCTTGAAGAGGAAAGGATCATATACAGTGTGTACACCAGAAGGCAGGAATCTTGGAGGGCATCACATTGGGAAGGAGGATTATGAATGGGAATCAAAGCCTTATGAGAAGATGAAATTGCCCAGGAAGAAAGGAAATAATATGCATAGACAGGATTGAAAATAGGGATAGAAAAACTGAATAGTCAGAGAAATATAATTTAATCAGTCTTAAGGTACTTAGAACCCATAGGTAACTCCTAAAATTTTTAAATTCTATGAAAATATGCAAGTAGCAAGGAAGGTATCTAACGAAGACAATATAAAGATAATCAAGTGATTTTGCCACTTCAAATTGCACTGCCCTATGTTCTCTTCTCTTTTAAGAAGCTCTTTGCTAACACTCTTATCATTGTTTCTACACTCTGCTGGAGCTGTTCCAAACTTCCCACATTTAGCTTAAGTTGTGAGACCCTCAACTGTCATAACAGTACAATAAAAGCCTGATGGCTGCTAAGTGTAGAGAATTGTCTCACAGTTTTTACAGACAGTTCTCCTATTTATACAGCCTGGCATCTCAGCCTCGTTTTAAACAGTACCAAATTGCATTTTTTAACCTGCCCCAACTGCTTTTCTAAACATTCCTTCACCGTTGTTTTTATAATAATGTCTTTATTTCAATCAGCATTTCAAACACTGAAAATATTTACTGAAGCAGTGGGTCTCTGAAGTTATACCTCATAGAGATCAATTCAGTAAGGGATCATCAGACTAAAATAGATCTCAAAGAGGTCATACACATCATCCCACTGTTTCCAAGAAACTCCAAAAAAGAAACTTTGTACTTCAGAAATATCTTCCCAAAAGGAAATCCTACTGTCATTCCTTCATCAACTTATACCTGTGTCTAATTACCCTTGGAGTTAGGAACGACTTCTAGTCTCTCTGGACACATGGAACAGCTTGTAACCACACTCCTTACAATAACTGTTAATAAATCCGCAAACTTTCCCTAAGTCATCTTCATTAACTCTCTTCCAGACCAACTGCATTCTGTGCTTAGTCAATTTCATATACTTCATACATCTTCAACAAATTCATATATCTGTTAGCAAATTCATAAGTGATACCAAATTTCTAAATGTCTTGTAAATTTAAAGAAATACAAAGTTAAGCCAAACTAAGAGGGCACTCAGACCATGCACATCAAGTGTTTGGCTAGTTATCTGTCATTCTAGTACCTCAAGTAGAAAAGGTCATATCACAAACAATAAAAAAGAAAACAATAACTGTGTTACTTTACTGTTCTCATGTTCTCCTCATCTTATCTGATAATCATATTCCTTCTTTTTTAGAATCATCCTCTCCTTCTGCAAAGGATCTGGGTTGCAGATAATATGGTCAGTGTGACAGTGGGACTTGGTAATTCTCTGCTGCTCCTTTTAGTTCTCTGAATAGGAAATCAATAAGTTGAAAAACAGTGCTTTTGTTCCAATATTATCTCAAGTTGGTCTTGAAAATATATTTAAGAATCCCTATACTTTCATATCACTTCTCTATATAACATCAATTTCCATCATTTTTATGCTCTTTATTCCTGTCAATATTACAACGTTTTCCATACAATATCCATTATAGCTTATTTTACCTGCTCTTCATAGACACTGTTAAATAGATAGCCACATCTTAGTCTGACTTCTTAAATATTATTTTTTGGCTTGGTATCAACACTGTCCAATTGATTTTTTTTTCTTTATGCTACTTCTGAACCAGACAATGAACTATTGAAATTCAGTCTTCTTCTTGTAATCAGGCAGTGACTATTCTCATCAATATTGAGAAAAAGAAAAAAGTTTACTGAAAATAATATTGTGTTTTGGTACAACTGCTGGATTGGACTCAGGATTGTAAGTTTCAACTCCTCCTCCCAAAATAGATGTTGCACATTTTGAAGAAATCCATAAATACTAGAGGAATATTATTTTATTTGTCCTCTTCTTTTTTACATTAATTTGCATGTCCCTGAATATTAGTGTGTGTGAGCAGTGAGTATATTATACATATTCATCTAATTTTACTCTCCATTTAATTTTATTCTACTTTGAGTTGTTTATTAAAATCTTAGTCAATTCCAAATTCATTCTATGAGGCCAGCATTACCCAGATAACAAAAGCAGACAAAGACACTCCTACAAGCTAATATCCCTGATGAACATGGATGCAAAACTTCTCAATAAAAACTAGCAAACTGAATTCAACAATACATTAAAAAAAAATTCATAGGACACCTGGGTGCCTCAGTTGGTTGGGGCATCTGACTCTTGGTTTCAGCTGGGGTGGGGATCTTGAGATCATGGGACTGAGACCTGTGTAAGGCTCCATATTCAGCAGGGAATCTGCTTCGGATTCTATCTCCTTCTCCCTCCACCCCTCTTCTCTCTCTCTCTAATAAATAAATAAATAAAATCTTTTTAAAAATAATAAAAAATAAAAATGAATCATTCACCATGATCAAAAGAGATTTATTCCTGGGTTACAAGGGTGGTTCAATACTCACAAATCAATCAATGTCATATACAATATCAATAACAGAAAGGATAAGAATCATATGATCATTTCGATAGAGGCAAAAACACATTGGACAAAGTACAAGATCCATTAATGATAAACATCCTTACAAAAAAGGTTTAGATGGACTATACCTCAATATAATAAAGGCCATCCATGAAAAACCCACAGCTAACATCATACTCAATGGTGAAAAACTGACACATTTTCCCCTAAGGTCAAGAAGAGACAAGGATGTCACTCTCACTTTTATACAACAAAGTACTCTTAGTCCTTGCAACAGCAATCAGGTCACAAAAAGAAATAAAAGGCACCCAAGTTGGTACAGAAGTAAAACTTTCACTACTTGCAGAAGACATGATACCATACATAGAAAACCCTGAAGACTCCATTAAAAAAAAGAAAGAAAGAAAGAAAACCACTATTAACACATATAAATGAATTCAATGAAGTCACAGGATAGAAAATAAATGTACAGGATTCTGTTACATTTATATTCACTAGTAACAAAGCAGCAGAAAGAGAAATTAAGAAAACAATCTTATTTATAACTACACTGAAAATAATAAGATACCTATTACTATACCTAGCCAAAGAGGTGAAAGACCTGTACTTTGAAAACTATAAAACATTGGTGAGAGAAATTGAAGACAACACAAAAAAATAGAAAGACATATGGTGCTCATGGGTTAGAAGAACAAATATTGTTAAAATATCTGTCCTTCCCAAAGCAGTGTACACATTTAATGCAATTCCTATCAAAATACCAACAGCATTTTTCACAGAACTAGAACAAACAATCCTAAAATTTGTGTGGAACTACAAAAGACCCAGAATAGGTACAGAAATATTGAAAAAGAAAAATAAAACTGGAAGTATCACAATTCCAGACTTCAAGTTATATTACAAAGCTGTATAATCAAAACAGTATGGTATTGGCATAAAATAGGCAGAAAATCAATGAAACAGAATTGAAAGACCATAAATAAAGCCACAATTATATCACCAATCTTTGAGAAAGGAGACACAAATATGCAATGAGAAAAAGTTTCTTCAACAAATAGTGTTGAGAAATCTAGATAATTACATGCAAAAAATGAAACCGGACCACTTTCTTACACCATACACAAAAATAAACTCAAAACAGATTAAGGACCTAAATGTGAAATCTTAAACTAAAAAATCCTACAAGAGAGCACAGGCAGTGATTTCTTTGACACTCTCTGTAACGTATTTCTAGATATGACTCCTGAGGCAAGTGAAACTAAAGCAAAAATAAATCATTGGGACTATATAAAAATAGAAGGCTTCTGCACAGTCAAGGAAACAATCAACAAAACTAAAAAGCGACCTAAAGAATGGGAGAAGATATGTGTAAATGTTGATCCAATAAAGGGTTTTGACCCAAAATTTATAAAGAACTTATAAAACTCAACACCAAAAAGCCCACAAATATTCCTATTTAAAAATGGGCAAAAGACATGAACAGACAAAGAAGACAACCAGATGGCCAGCTGACACATGAAAAGATGCTCAAAATCATTCAACATCAAGGAAATACAAATCAAAATTACAATGAGACATCACCTCAAACTTGTCAGAATGGCTAAAATAAAAAAAGTGTGGGTGAAGATGTAGAGAAAAAGGAATTATTCTGCCCTGCTGGTGGGAACAGAAACTGGAGCAGTCACTTTGGAATACAGCATGGAGTATCCTAAAGAAGTTAAAAATAAAACTACTCCATGAGCCAGTAGTCTCACTTCTGAATATTTAGCTAAACAATAAAAAACATTAATTCAAGGGGTACATGCACCTCCATGTTTACCACAGCATTATTTACAATAGCCAAATTATGAAAGCAACCTATGTGTACATTGATAGATGAATGGATATGGATAAAGAAGATGTGGGGTGTGTGTGTGTGTATGAATATTATTTATCCATAAAAAGAATAAAATCTTACCATTTGCAACAACATGGATGTATCTACAGAGTACAATGCTAAGCAACCTAAGTGAATTACAGGGGCTCCTGAGTGGCTCAGTTGGCTAAGGGTCTGTCTTCAGCTTAGGTCCTAATCCCAGAGTCCTGGGATCAAGTCCTTTATCAGACTCCCTGCTCAGTGGACAGCCTGCTTCTCCCTCTGCCTCTGCCCTTCATACCCCTGGTGCTTGTGCACTTGTGCTCTCTCTCTCTCTCTCTCTCTCAATCTCTCAAATAAATAATAAATAAAACCCTAAAAAAAGAAAAGAAGTGAATCAGAGAAACACAAATACCATATGATTTCACTCATATGTGGAATTTTAGAAACAGAAGAAAAGAACAAAGGAAAGAGAGAGAGAGAAAGCAAAAAACAGACTCCTAACAATAGAGAACAAACAAATGGTTGCCAGTGGGGCAGTGAGTGGGAGGATGACTGAAATAGGTGAAGGGGATTAAGAGTACACTTATTTTGAGCACTGAGGAATGTATGAAATTGTTGAATCACTATATTTCACACTTGAAATTAATATAACAGTGTATATTATGTACAGTGGAATTAAACAAAAAAAAACTTTAGTCCATTTTCTTGTTATTGCTCATCTTAGGAATTTGTTAGAGCTTTATGTGCCATCTGTTATTACCAATATGTTTTCTAAATTCTTTCAATTGCCTACTGATTTTGTTAATGGTATCTTTGGCCATCCAAACTTTGAGTTTTATACTATCAAATATGAGAATTCTTATTACAGATTTTTGGATGTGTTATGTGATGAGGAAAACATTGCCATCAATAAGTGGTACATGAAGTCTCTTAGATTTTCTTCTAACTTAGTCATTATATATGGTATACACAGACTATATAAACCCTATATGCATATACTATATACACACAATGCATATGTTAGAAGATAATATATCATCTACTTATAATTTGGGTTTCTGCATGGAAAGCATGGGATGTAATATTATTTTTACAATTGAAAATCATTTTTAAATGATCCATCATTTTCCTATTGAGTTATCTCAGTCAACTACTAAAAACTCAAATATATCAGATACATTTCTGGAGTCTATTGTGTTGCATTATTACATATATTTTTTTTGTATTGCATATATATCTGTATGTAATGTGTGTATATATATATATATATATACACATATATATGTTTGTATTGCTGCTGTTGTTGCTTTGCCAATTCTCATGAAAATATATTATTCATTTGACTATGGTATACAGTTAAAATTTATAAAATTTTCCTGTATCAAGCAAAACAAATACCCTCATATTCTCCTTTCTTTTTTGTAATTTTCTTTATTGTTCTGGAATGTTTGTTTTTTTTCACATAAATTTTAAAATCACTTTATCCATTTCAAAAATAATGCATCTCCCCCAGAAAATCTGCTATTTACTAATTGGCAGATTACTAAATTCATATATTAATTTTTGAGAAAATCGGCTTTTAAATATTCTCATTCAAAAACATACAGCATTGTTTTGTTGTTTTTCAATAAAATTATTTAACTTTTTTCCTGTGTCTTTCTTGTTTCATTTATTTCTTAAATTTTTAAAGTCTTTGATACTATTGTGAATAAATTTTTTTACTATGTTCTTGTTTGTTTGTTTGTTTTACCTAATTGAAAAACCACTTTGATTTTTATATATTCCTTGTGTGCCCAGTCACATTGGAAATGTCTTTATTAATTCAAATAACTTTATACTAGAATCTCGTGGATTTCCTAGGTTAAAAAATATATCAGTAAAAATAGATCACTTTTTACTTTGTTTCAGTTTTTTCTTCCTTAAAATGGTGATATAGTATCTACTTTCTAAGGTCCCTATGAGGAATAAATGAATTAAAATACAAAATCATTTTAAAAGGTATCTAATATACTATAGTGTCTCTAATAGATGTTAGCAATTAATGATAATAATAGGTATTCCTGTCTAGTTCTTCATTTTAGTTAAAATGGCTTATACGTATTTCTGTATACAAGAATATTTCTAATACCAGTTGCTTTTCTCCTTGGTTAAATGCAGAAAGCCAATACCCTTTGTTTTTAAGCTTGTTTCAAATGTCAATGACTTAAAAAAAAAAGAGGTCATCCAGAGTCAATAAGATATAATTTCAAATCATAATTTAATATCATAGAGTTTGGGGCATATTATTTAAGCCCTAAACTTGAAGCATTTCTTTCATACAAAATGGGGCTAATTACACCTCCTAATCCTGGATCTTGGGAGGATTAAATGAGATCATGATCACAAAGTGCTAAGTGCCATTCCTGGTAGAAAGTAGATGTTCAGTGCATGCTAATACTTCATTTCTTCTGCATTTCCACATTTCCACCATCTCAGGAAGGCCTTTAACACATGACCTTCAAATGACCAATGGAAATACTATATTGACTTTTCTTTTTTTTTTTTAAGATTTTATTTATTTATCTGACAGAGATCACAAGCAGGCAGAGAGGCAGGCAGAGAGAGAGAGAGCAAGAGAGGAGGAAGCAGGCTCCCCGCTGAGCAGAGAGCCCGACGTGGGGCTCGATCCCAGGACCCCGGGACCACGACCTGATCCAAAGGCAGAGGCTTTAACCTGCTAAGCCACTCAGGCGCCCCTATATTGACTTTTCTTACCAGCACTTAACTATCACTATCGGTCTGACTGATTAAAAGCAAACAAGACCCTATGTTTTATTACCTAAATATATCCCAATGCATAGTCCCTACAATAGACCATTGATCAAATACACTTGTAAGATCCTGTGCTTAACAAAAGGCAGTCCACAAAATATAAACAGGGCTTTTGACAGATCATATAGAATGAGAAATGTCCATTCAAAAATATATTAGAATCTAGCATTGATGGTAGAACCAATTTCTTAGTAATCAAACGATTCTAGCGTGTATAATTCAATTTTCCAAAATCCCATGTTTTTGCATATAGGATGAATGCTTACAAAATTCATTATTTTAAAATTATGTATATGTATGCAAAATTGCTCATTCATCACAAGCACAAAGGCAATTCAAAATCAGAGTGGCAGAGTTAGCATTTTTTAAGTAAGCATCTCTATTCTATACATTGAGGGTAGGATTATAATCACTAAATCATCCTGTCTCTGGGAACACATATGAACTGCAAACTAATGAGGTAAGCAATTTTGGTTAATTAGAATCAATAGTATCATCCTTTAATTAAACAATATTGATTGCATTATACTTAGGGCAGCCTTTTGAAATAATATGCTCTTATGTAATAAGTCTTTGTCTTGCAAAAAATATGTCCAGGGGCAAGTTTACTTTGACATGGGCTATCCCCTTTGTACTCTTGCCAATATAATAGCATTTTACATTTATAAAGTCAGAACTGGAGAGATATCCAAACACTAATTTTATGACTTCTGGTACCACAACATGTGTGGTTGAAGCTCCTTTTGGGACACAGAAGCCTCTTTCGGGAAAGAGATAGATAGAAATGGCTAGTCCTGAAAAGCTTAATATTTTCTGTTTATAACTGAAAAAAAGTTATAATAAGGATATAATCAATTATTACATAATTTAATATTTTTAAAATAGTTTTCTTTCAATTATCTCAAATTTTATGAAAATATATTATTTCCATAAATGTCTCACTACCCTATAAGCTCTATGAAGGCAGGAATTGTGTCTACTTGGTCACAATGGTTTACCTTTTGCTGAACACATGCTTGATAACAAAGTAAACAGGCAACAAATACTAGTAAGTCATCAAGTTATTTTCTCCAAAGTCCCGTCTAATGTATGTAGACAGCCATAGGAGCTAAGAATCATGGGGCCAAAAGAAATGTTTAACAATATGTTGCCCATGCCCACACCTTGCTTGACTACATGGAATTTATAAGAGTCACATATGGGCGCCTGGGTGGCTCAGTGGGTTAAGCATCTGCTTTGGGGGGCACCTGAGTGGCTCAGTGGGTTAAAGCCTCTGCTTTCGGCTCGGGTCATGATCCCAGGATCCTGGGATGGAGCCCCACATCGGGCTCTCTGCTTCGTGGAGAGCCTGCTTCCCGCTCTCTCTCCCTGCCTGCCTCTCTTGCCTACTTGTGATCTCTGTCAAATAAATAAATAAAATCTTAAAAAAAAAAAAAAAAAAAGCATCTGCTTTGGGCTCAAGCCATGGTCCTGGGGTCCTGGGATCAAGCCCTGTGTCAGGCTCCCTGCTCCCTTTGCCTTCCCCTCCCCCGCTTGTGTGTAAGTGCATTCTCTGTTAAACAAATAAATAAAATCTTTAAAAAAAAAAGACTCATGTTGTGAAAGATCCACTGCACCATCACCCTCAGCCTACCAACTTTCTTTTTTAACATTCTCACTTTCAGAAAATCTTTTCTTATATATAATCTAAATGTCTCATAGTATAGTTTTAAATCTATTTCCTTTTGTTTGGTCAGTAATGGACAGAGAGGATAGCTGGGCAGTAAACATATCTATTTGAAGACTATTAACATAAAACCATCTTTGAAGTTATGACAAGGTCTTAATGTTATATTTTTGAAGTAAATGGGAAATTGTGGTTATATAAAAAAACTAAATAAATATAAGTATATTTAAAGAGCATACATTCTTCTCAGTGAATTGAATTATTCCAGATCCTTTGTCATTTTTCCATAGGCTTTCTGTTGCAATTATTTGAAATCAGTCTTCTATAAGTGAAATGTAATTGACTGTAATTGAATGCCAGCTTTGAATTGGTTCATGTACAGTGAGAAAATCCAAAGAAATAGAAGTACAGAGAATCATAAGGGAAGAGAGGGAAAACTGAATGGGAAGTCATCAAAGAGGAAGAAAAACCATGAGAGACACTTAACTATAGGAAATAAACTAAGGGCTGCTGGAGGTGGTGGATCAGTTTCTGGGGTAACCAGGTGATGGGTATTAAGGAGGGCATGTGATGTGATGAGCGCGCTGGGTGTTATATGCAACTGATAAATTGTTGAACACTACACCTGAGACTAATGAGTACCATAAGTTGGTTAATTGAATTTCAATTAAAAAAAATAGTAGTAGCAAAGTCTAGCAGTTATAGGCAGGGATTTCAGAGTCAGAAACCAACACCAAAGTCCTAGCAAGTTTGCTACTTGCAAAGCATATGACTTGGGGCAAGATATTTGACTTTGCCAAGATTCAAGTTTTTCATTTATAAAGTAAAGATAATGACAGCATATACTTCATTGGTCTATTGTAAAGATTAATTGGGATATTGGACTAAACATGCTTAGCACAATGGCTCGTATGTTGTAAATCTTAGCTACCTTTATTAACCATACTTCTCCTCGAGAAGCTTATTCAAGGATAAAACCACTGATCCTCAGATCACTGATGTTGCTATTATACCTCTCAGGGTATTATGGAGCCACTCAGTCCATCCCATTTCATAAACCTCTGTATTGGCAATTCTTTTGGACGGCAGCTTATCACATTATTACCAGGGAAACATATGGGAATGTGATTTGTGCCACAATAAGATAAAGTGAGCATATTATTACCATAGTGAGTAACACGTAGCCGGGCATTTTGACTGGTCAGCACCTGGAGCTTTGAATTACAGGTAAGGGGCTGATTAATGAGCACTGCACGAGCAAAACTCCCAGCCAATGGATGCGGACCCTCATTTGGCTTCAGAAAGTAAGAGGCACAGGTGGCCATATAACATAAGATCTCCTTTACCCTCAAATTTTACAAATGAGGCACCACTGCTCAGAAACAGTTACTTGAACAGTGAAGTAATTCGGTAAGAAAACATGACAAAGCATGGAAAGTGAAGAAATCGTAGCTCCTTTCAATGTATTACAAAGCACCCTGTGAAATAAGATCTTTGTTGGAGTGAGGCCTACAGGCCAAATTATTTCACTTGAGCTACTAAACCAAGTTCTCCCATTCTGAGAGATTCATTGTATCGCTACTTAGGATAAAGGAGATTGTCTCTTGGTACTCTCTTGATAGAGGCTACCCAACATCAAGATTGGGGGAAAAAAAATCTACGCTTAGTGTGCTTTTTGTAAATGAGGTACATTGTCTTATCTGACTGAAACATCTGCAATGTCTTTGTGGATCAAGGAAATGATAAAATAATACATTTTATGATTAGATTATAAGTATTCCATTCAGAGAGTAGGAAACGTACGTATGCATCTATATGTGGAGCTACATGAAGCATTACTGTGTAATTATAGCATTTTCATCTGGGAATATAACATGTCATTTTTTCACTAGACATCTTCTCTAAGCTTTAATTCCTTTCTCTCTATAGCTCACTAAAGGATTCCTGCAAACATGCTATTTATCTCTCTTGACTCCAAACCAACTTATCTCACATTGCAAATTCATCTTAATAGGAGATTGACTTTCAGTATCACTCACCATCTTTTGAGCAACAAACAGGCTTGTAGGCTAAGAACAATATACAGATATTCAGTTCCTTGACATTTTGGAAATTGCATAATAGTATTAAAAACACATGCAAAAGAAGCTAGAGATTTAATGAGGATTTCTCACTCATTATATTTGTCATGATTATATGGTAATTTTCATGTTGTCATTATGTCCATATTCCAAACTACACTGTAAGGCTCTTCAAGGAAGGAAACACTTCCAGATTTATGTTCCAGGTCCAGCACGTGTGCAGTGTGCACACACAGCAGGTGCTCTGAAATGCCTCCCTGATAAGTGTCCAAAACCGTTGGAGGGTTTTGAAGTTCATTTTAGATCATAATAATTTAGATTTCAACCTAATTAAGATTAAAATAAATGCCTGAAGACAGATATATTAACACTGTACATTACGTGTGCATTTAAATTCTAAGTCAACTTTAATATTCCCGGCAAATAAGAACCACTACAACTCTTTCTATTCATTGCATGGGTACCCTTACTTTCATTAAGAGTGCATGCATTGGTTAAATCTGAGGATGGAAACAGCAAATTAAAATGTTTGGATTTCTGTAAGTTTATTTGTATTTCATTCACCACAAACCCGACCATGTAGCTTAACTTGCTTGGTTGCTTTTTTTTTTTTTTTTTTGGTCTTGAACATATAACTGAAGCACAAGGCCCTTTACAATAAATGTATGATCACAAATCATGCCTAAACTATTAATCATTCTTTCTTGAAACAAACAACTGGAATTCAGTATTCGTGTTCGTCTAGACTCCTCTAGATGTACAATCGTTGGAAGTTACGATGGGCACATCACTATCACCAGAGATGTGGGAGATTAAACACTGCGTGACAGAGACACAGTCCCCTACTTCTGGGAATCTGACCATCGCATAAATTACAACACACACATGCATAGATGAATGAAGACATGTTGTTTGGTCAGGAGTAAAGCTTAAGGTTTGACCATTGTTCTAAACGTGAAGAAGAGGAGCTCATCAACTTATATCTGACATCCAGTGCGTGACATTTTTGGTTGTCTCATAGATAAACTGTTTAAAATATGCTATTTACTGTAAAATTAAATCCCATTTACCCTTTTCCAATTTTGTCCCGTTTTGCTCTTGCTCCCAATGTTACTCCCTTTTTTCCCCCGGATTTGACTGTCATTCACACAGTGGCAAGACTAAGAAGACTCTCACAGAGTATGAATATTAATAGAGAAAGGCAGTGCCACCAGTTAAGATGCCTCAGGGGAAAGTGATTGAAGAGGTGAATAAAACAATAGAGATGCGTGTGATATGGAAGTGTTTTGTCTAACTCTTCACTTTCTGTTACTTTCTTTGTTTCTGAGTAGTCTTTTACTGAGAGTGATTTTTTCTTTCTCATTGTGCTAACCTGAAGGAATTTTCTGAGCAAGTCAAGTAATGGTTTTACTGAAATGTATGCAACTTTCATTAAAATGTTTAGGTTACTTCTTAATTTCAGAAAATGAGTCGATTTTACATTTTTAAGAAAGAATTTGGTAAATGAACTAATATGTATTCAGTTTCACAATTATGTCCATGAAAAAATTACTTATAAATTAGATGATTTTTCTTTGACTTCATTTTATGATTGGTCTCTTGGAAACAAAGCCTTTTTATTGTTACTCTATACCGTCACTGTACATGTCTCTGCCTCACTTTCCCCCATCTCTATCATAAAAAGTAATTGTGTGAATTTTTAGCATTAGAGAAACTATGGATATCATCCAGTCTCAAAATTTATAGTTTTTCACACCAAGAACTCATTTCAATATTTTCATTTATGAATGCCACTTCTGAAAGAATTCTGCCCACCAAACAATGATTAATAATAATATTCAGATCTGTATTAAAGATATCTGGAATTAATTACAAATATAATATAGTCAAGAATAAATAAATTAAATCTTTTGGGGATAGCTTATATAGCATCAAAAGGGTTGATATACAATTTTTATTAGGTTTTCCAAAATATTGTTAGTATTTTGTATTCCTTCATTAATTCTTCCAAGTGGAAATCTTGGTATATAAACATCTTAGCTGTGGAACTCCCAATCCAGCTAGCTAGCTCATCTGTCTATAAATTAGAATTTATATGTAATCTGGTAACTCAAATAAATGGCACACATTAGAGAATGCTCTTGAAACACAAAGCGTTGTTATATTTTAAAATTATTTTACACATATTTAGAAAATTACAGAAAAAAAGATATAATGAATTGAGACAGAATGAATACCTTTGTAACACTAATTATTGTCAAGAAAGAATATTTCTAGTATTCCAGTTGTCCCCACTCTAATCACTCTTCTACCCAAAAGCAAAAGACATATATAATGTCAACTTCAGTAGTTAGGCTAAAATCTTTTCAAATGTATCACACCCACTTAAACTCCCACAAACAAAATATGACAGTTATCTTTGCATCATATGTCTCATGAATGCCATTGTGGGTCTTTCAATTTTAGTGCTGAGAGATCATTATGATTTAATTTTCATTTTCCTCATTACAAATGAAATTTGTAACTTCACACTTTCAGTGGATTTTTTTGAAGTTCTACTACTAGATATATACCCTATAAAAAAACATTTACCTATGCAAAAAAAGGACATACACAGGAACATTAATAGAGATATTATTAGCCAAATACTGGAAATTACACAAATATTCATCAGAATTAGAACAGATAAATTATGGAGAATTCATATAAGAGAACATTATAGAAAGATGAGATGAATGGAGTTCATTTAGCAAAAGGAGACAGTCTGTTGTCCATTTTGTATTGGGTTAGCTCTTTTCCTTATTGACTTATGAGTATTCTTATGTATTCTGAATGTGACCCTTTGTCAATTTACATGTTGTAAATATTCTTTTCCTATTGTGTGGCTTTCCTTTGTATTTATTTATTTATTTTAAGATTTTATTTATTTATCTGACAGACAGAGATCACAAGCAGGCAGAGAAGCAGGCAGAGAGAGAGGAGGAAGCAGGCTCCCCACTGAGCAGAGAGCCTGATGCGGGGATCGATCCCAGGACTCTGGGATCACGACCTGAGCCGAAAGCAGAGGCTTTAACCCACTGAGCCACCCAGGCGCCCCATTCCTTTGTATTTATTAATGACATCTTTTGATGGACATCAACTCCTAATCTTAATGCAATCCAGTTGATAGAGCTTTTCTTTGTGGCCATGGCATCTTAGGTCTAATTTTAAAACTCTCCCTATTCCCAGATTTCCTATGCTGTCTCAGAGTTTTATTATTTTGTCCCATTTTACCAACCTGTTTTCCTTAGCTTCCTATAGAAAAGTTACTCACAGCTCCCACCTTAAAGGTCAAGGCTATCATACTGCTACTCTAGTGCTGACAAATGCAAGAAATACATTAAGACCCATTGCCTTGTCATTCAGGTGATTTGGAATTGTCACCTGATAAACCTAGAAACAGAGGCATCTGTTATAAGTCCTCTCATCACTTTGTACCCTATTCCTTGGCAGCAGCACCGGACTGATGCCATTTTTCCTAATACCTTTGCACATGTTATTTCCTCTACTTAGAATTCTTTGTTCTTTATTATCCAATTAAAAATCTTAATAATTCTTAGTGGCAGCTCCTTCCAAGTTGCAAGTCTAGTGGTCAGATCCCATCCTAAATAAACAGATTTCTGCTCAGTTGGCCATCAAATATTATGCCAGCATATTCTACATTTTACAGACAAGGTGGTATTTTAAAATCATGTCCTCTGCTCAAAACCACTCAATAATTTCCTATTACCATTAAGGAAAACTCTAAAATACTTAATATAATTCGCAGTGCTCTTCACTGATCTCATCCATGACTACTTCGCCAGCTTAAAATTTTGCTACTCTCCCCTTTGTTATTTCTATTATAGCTACACTCAGCTTTCTTCTATTCTCTAAACATGTCAAGTATACTCTCAAATCCTGAGTGTTGAACATGCACTTTCTTCTATCTGGAATGTTACCCCAATCCAACCTGACCCATTTGCTTAATTACAAATCCTCTTGAAATCAATTCCTTCTGGGATCTTCCATGACTGAGTCAGCCTGTCTTCCAAAGACTACAATAGATCCCCCATATGCCTTCTCACAATATCCTGTGCTTCCACTTCTATTATACTCTTTGTTTCTACTAAGAGTTATTAAATATCTATGGTCCCTGATTATCTGAACCTTACTGAATTGTGATAGTCACTTATTTTTAATGATATAATGTCATAATTATTTTATAATAAAATAAAGGTTATGAGAATATTCTCTTTGCTGACTACAACAAATTCTCAGGAAAGGAATATCTTATGTCTTCATTTTATCCCTTTCAGTGCTTAACCTGATAAATATTGAGTAAGATATTATTAATGGACTGATTGATTTTTCAAATGGCAATTTTATAACAATCAGCTGTCTGGAAAGTCTCAAAATGGAATAAACACCCTGTATTCTATTCCATATTATCCACTGGAAGGAAAGAAGGAAGGAAAGAAGGAAGGAAGGAAGGAAGGAAGGAAGGAAGGAAGGAAGGAAGGAAGGGAGGGAAGGAAACACTGAGACCACAGACTGCTAGCTTTTTTAGTCACTTGTTGCAGATTTCACAAGAGCCAGGCAAAAACAGAAAACAGCCCTCTGAATAAGCATGCATTCTATTTTATAGTTCACCTTTATTAAAATAGATGACCTGATTTTAATATGCCTGTGCCTCCATTAACACTCAAGAAGTCCATGTATTTCAGTGGTAATTTAATATATGTATATATTCTGTGATCATAATTTTGGGTTTCAACTGTTTTATCCCTCACTGATTAGTCTTAATACTATTTAATTATTTCTCCAAAAGCATGAAAACTAGCTCTCCTAAATTCAATAGATACTACCAAAAGCTTAGAAAATAAGTTAAAGAAATAAGTATCTTTCAGGCAGTCAGCAAAAAACCAAAGATTGGTAATAATATAGATAATGCTTATTGAGTACCTGGTTATTTTTCTAAGTACCTGAAGTGTATTGCCTCCTTGAATCCTCTTAAACCTCTGATAGGTAATATTACATGCCCCACTTTGCAGATGAGAAAACTTAGGCACTAAATTCAATAACTTCATCTAAGTCACAATGAACCAGAATACTAACCTATTTCCCCTTCTTACCCCTTCCCCTGATATCTTCTACACAACCCAAATGCACACAACTGGCATAGAGTTCAAAGCCATATGAAGGATTCTTTTTCAAGAGCTTAGTAAGTTGTGACATTTCTTTTTTTTTTTTAATTTAAGATTTTATTTATTTATTTATTGGAGAGAGAGCATGCAAGCAGAGAGAGCAGCAGGCAGAAGGAGAAGCAGACTCCCAGCTGAGCAGGCAGCCTGATGTGGGGCTAGAATTCAGAACCCTGGGATCATGATCTGAGCCAAAGGCAGATGTTTAACTGACTGAGACACCCAGGTGTCCCAAGCTGTAACATTTCTAAAGCCTCCAAGACTATGCCTCACAGAGCTTCAGCATAAGGTCAGCCCTTTGTCACTTCAATTTTATCAGACTTATTATCCATGGTTCTTTTTCTTCAAGGCTCACAATGTCTCTTAATGAAAAAGATAGGCAAGAAAATAAAATTGTGGGCTCCATACAAGAAGAAAAATTGTTTTAAAATAAGTAAGTTGAAAGAGGTATTTTTGGTTCACTTTAGCCTCTGCAAAAGCACATCAAAGCCAATGATACCTATATCCTAAGGTTATGAGTATTCAGGCTCAGCCCTCAAAGTAAAGAAAGCCATGTAAACAACAGTCCTGTTGACAACAAGCAGCAGACAACAACAGAGAGAAAAAGAACAAGCATTGATGAAATGATAAAACTGTTGGAAAAGCCTTTGAATTTCTCATAAAGCTAAACATACATTTACCTACCCTATGACCTGCCAATTCAACTCCTTCATATTTTTGTAAGAAATAAATAAAAATATCTATTAAAAAAAAGAACAAGCATTGGGCATTGAGTATGTGGTACCAGTTAAATGCATCTCAATTTCTCATCATGAAAAATGAAGATAAAGTCTACCCACTTGTTGTGAAGATCAAGTTAATTAAAGTACTACATAAGTAGAGCATAGGTCAAAACTATAGACAAAGGAAAAATGAGACCAGATTCATCTGAAACAATTATGGCCAAAATAAGATCACAATATATTCAGATTGTTGATGTAAACTAAGTCAACTGATCTCAGAGAAGTGTTTCATACAGCAGTGCTGAATAGAAGATGAGACGCACCTTTGTACCTTGATAACCACACCCCCACCACCCACCAATTTCTTTATTTCCCTTGCACATACACCATTAGCAGTTACAGCTGAACAGGGTCAGAGATAGGGGTGAGGAAAGCTGCCAAAATAAGGCAGACATTAATACTCCAGAAGTAAAAATTAAATGGGTGGTGGAGAAGAGAAATAAGATGCCAGAAATCTGAACATTTAATTCCAAGTGAATTCCATTTATATTACAGAATCAAAGTCTAGCTCTCTGATGTCTACTTCTCCTCTGTTCTCCTGGTTTGAAGTCTCTCTGGAAAAACAAATTGCACCAATGGCAATGTTTAATCTTCCTGATCTCCAGCAGGGATAAAGGACGGTGGTAGTGAAGGAAGCAGCAGAAAAAAATAAATAAATAAATAAGAATAATAGTTCGTTCTGGATAAAGAAAGGAGTACCATGCCCACATTTTAATTTCCCCAATATTTGCTGGCTGCCAATTTATTTCCTTGCCTAAGGGAAAATTAGCTAAATCAAGATCTTGAAATTGTTTTTACCATCTCAAAGATGCAAGTGCTACTAAATGTTTTCATGCCATCTTTAGGAGCTCCCAGAGTTCCAAGAGTCACCCAAGATTCATACCGTCTTTTTTAGAAACCAGGCTGGTGGGTCCTTAGGAAAACAAATCATTTTCATGAGATTAACTCTCCTCCTGGCCAATAAAATCCCTTTATAAAGGGGAAATATTTCTCTTAGCAATTGCCATTTCCCTTAGACTTGTAAAACTGGTTTACTTTGTGTCTTCCTCAGTATTTCTTGCTTTCATTGGCATTTCTAACATTAGAAAGGGCTAGGTATTGTTTATTTGGGAAGACAACACCCCTGCATGAAATTAGAGATGACCCAACCCCTGCAGCATGGAGCAATGCTATTAAACACATCCCATTCAACACCAGATTGTGGGACCTACTGCGTTTCTCCCTCTACTTGTAACTAGAAGATTGTCAGTGCTCTCCACTGAGTAAGGATATCCAGAGGAATACAGAAATTTAAGGACATCAAAGAACTCCATGTACTGTCAAAGGAAAGCTCAGAAGAGAGTAAAACTAGAAGTGTGGGTGCAAAGAAAATTCTCATTTTAGGATTAGAACACTATTTCCTATTCTAACCATTCTGACAGGCATATTGTGATACTTCATTGTGCTTATAATTTGCATTTTCTTAATGGCTGTTGATGTTTAACACATTTTCATGTGCTTAGTTGTCATTATTTTTTTTTAAAGATTTTATTTATTTACTTGACAGAGATCACAAGTAGACAGAGAGGCAGGCAGAGAGAGAGGAGGAAGCAGGCTCCCCACTGAGCAGAGAGCCGGGCGTGGGACTCGATCCCCAGACCCTGAGATCATGACCTGAGCCGAAGGCAGTGGCTTAACCCACTGAGCCACCCAGGCGCCCAGTTGTCATTATATATCCTCTTTGACAAAATGTCATTTTATGCCTTGCCTATTTTCCAAATGGATACTCTGGTGTTTTTTTTATTTGTTCAGTTTTGAAAATACTTTATATATTCTAGGTATGAAATCTTTGTTAGATATGTAGTTTGAAAATATCTTCTGCCACTCTTTAGCTTGTCTACTTTAATGTAATGATTTTTCCTTTTGTGACTCGTGCTTTTGGTGTCAAGTCTAAGTACTCCTTGCCTACCCATAGATTCCCCAAATTTTCTCCTTTTTCTAAGGACTTATACTTTTATATTTTACATTTAAGTCCATAAGACATTTTGAGTTAATTTTTGTAAAAGACATGAAAATTAGATCGAATTTCATTTTTCTCCCTTGGATGCCCAGTTGCTCTAGTACCACTTGTTGAAAAGATTATCTTTCCTCCATTGAGTTGCTTTTGCATCTTTGTCAACAATCCATTGGGCACATTTGTATGAGTTCTCTATCCTGTTCCATTGATCTATGCATGGATCCCCCCGACTAAGACCACAGTCTTAATTATTGCAACTATATAATATATATTGAAATTAGGTAGATTGATTCTCTACTTTATTCTTCTTTTTCAAACTTGTTTTAATTCTAGTTCCTCTGCCTTTCTATATAAAATTTAGATTAATTTTATGTATATCTATAAAAATATTTCAGAGTTTAGATATGAATTGTATTAAACTTGCATATGAATTTGGGGAGAATAAATATCTTTCTTACTTTTCCAATCCACACTCATAGAATTTCTATTTATATCTTATTTGATTTCTTTCATCAGAATTTGTCCTGTATACTCAAATCCTAAAAATACATTTTCAGATTTATACCTAAGTATCCTTTAGCAACTTTAAATGATACTGCATTTCTAAAATTGGTATTCACATGTTCATTGGAAGTATATAGATATACAATTGATTTTTGTGTGTTTCTCTTGTATCCTGCAAACTTGCTGAACCCACTTGGTAGTTTTAGGAGGGTTTTCCTTTTTTTGGTAGTTTCTTTGGGATTTTTCTACATAAACAATCATATGATCTATAAGTAGGGAAATTTTTCTTTCTTCGTTTTCTGTCAACATTCCTTTTATTTTGTCTTTATTATTATACCACCTAGAATGTCCAGAACTATGTAGAAAAAGAATAATGAAAGTAAACATCCTTTCTTGCTCCCAATCTTAGGCAAGTACATTCAGTGTTTAACAACCAAGCATAGTGTTAGTTAGATTTTTTTTTTTTTTAAGATGTTATTGATAGGGTGCCTGGGTGGCTCAATGGGTTAAGCCTCTGCCTTCAGCTCATGTCATGATCTCAGGGTCCTGGGATGGAGTGCCCCATCCTGCTTTCTGCTCTGCAGGGGGCCTGCTTCTCCCCCATCTCTCTTTGCCTGCCTCTCTGCCTACCTGTGATCTCTCTCTGTCAAATAAATAAATAAAATCTTTAAAAAAAATTTAAAGATGTTATTGATAAAGTCGAGAAAGTTACCAATCTATTCCTATTTTTCTAAGAGTTATCATAAGTGAGTGGTAAACTTTGTATGATTTTATGATTAACATCATCATATTTTTCTTTTTCTTCATCCTGTTAATACGGTGAATAACATTGACTGACTTTGAATACTGAACCAGATTTACATCAGTGGAATAAATTCCACTTGGACAGTTTATATAATTCTTTTTATGTATTTCTAAATTCCATCTGCTAATATTTTGTTAAGAATTTTACATCTATATTCACAAGTAATAGTTTACTATAGTCTGTAGACTAGTTTTCTTATTTTGTGCTGTCTTTGGTTGTTTTACCAAGATAATACTAATTTCGTAAAATCAACTGGGCACTGTCTCTTCTATTTTCTGGAAGAAATTTTATAAAATTCCTGTTCATTCTTTGTTATATATATGACAGAACTCTTCAAAAAGGCCATCTATACCTGGAGATTTCTTTTTTGGAAGTGTTATAATTATGAATTCAAAGCCTTTAATAGATATAAGCCAATTTAAATGATATATTGGTTGAGTTCTGGTAGTTTCTGATTTTTTTTTTGAATTAGGCCATTTTCTATAAATTGCCAAATTTATTTATAGTTTTTCATGGTATTTCCTTACTATCCTTTTGATGTCTGCAGTAAATGTAGTGACATCCATATTTTATTACTGATACTGTTAATTTGAGTCTTCTCTCTTTTATAGTTGGGCCATTTTAAAAATACACTCTTAAATTCTTTATCTTATAATTAGTCTTTTTAGAAAACTTACATTTAACATAATTATTCTTGTGTTTGGGCTTAAGTCTGGCATTTTAATGTTTTTTGCTTTCTGTTTCTTCTCTCTGTTTTTTGGTCCTCTGTTTTCTTTTTCCTGCCTTCCTCTGGGATATCTGAATATATTTTACAATTTGATTTTGATTTGTCAATAGTATTTTGAGTGTAACAGATTGTATAATATCTCTAGCAGTTGCTCTGGGTATTACATTATGCATTATATATTATATATATATTACCAGTCTACTGGTGTCAGTATTTTGCTGGTTCAACTGAAATATAGAAACTCCACATCCCTTTACATTCCATTAGTCTCTCCCATTTATATTACAATTTTATTAGATATTTCTTCTACATAAATAGGGCCCATCATTCTGTGTGACAATTTTTGCTTCAACTGTCAAACAAACAAAATTTAGGAAACTTGATGAGAAGAAAAGCCTATATAATTCACCCATATTTTTGAGTATCATGCTCTATTCTTTTCTGATATTCTAAAGTTCATACTTCTTTTGCTTCCTTTTTGTTTAGAGAATGTCCTTTAGCCATTCTTTTACAGTAGGGCTTTCAGAAACAAATTCCTCATCTGCAAATGTCTTGGTTTCCCTTCATTCCTGAAAGATCTTTCCAGTGTGTATAAAAATTGGGTTGACGGTTCTTTTCTTTTAATACTTGAAAAATATTATGCCACTTCTTTCTGGCCTCCAGTTTTTGATGAGAAATCCAGTGTCACTTGAATGTTTTCCCTTGTAAACAGGATGTATTTTTCTCTGGTTGGTCTCAAAGTTTTATTTATGTTTTCAGCTTTTACAAGTTTAATTATGATATGTCTTGGCATGGGTATCTTTATATTTACCCTATTTGGAATTCACTTGTTTCATATTTATTCTTTAATGTATACAACATGATAACTTAATATATGTATAAATTATGGAATTATTACAATAATCAAGTTAATTAGCACATTCCTCCCCTCACATAGTTATCACTTTGCATGTGTGTGTGTGTGCAGGTGATGAGAATATCTAAGATCTACTCTTTTAGAAAATTTCAAATATATAATGTAGCATTATTAACTAGAATCAACATGCTGTACATTAGAATTTATTCATCTTATAACTGACAGTTTGTACCTTTTTTTTCCCTTGTCTAACAGAATTTTTTTTCTTTTTATTTTATTTTCAGTGTTCCAGAATTCATTGTTTATGCACCACACCCAGTGCTCCGTGTAATACATGCCTTCCATAATGCCCACCACGAGGCTCACCCAACCCTCCTAATCCTCTCCCCTCCAAAACCTTCAGTTTGCTTCTCAGAGTCCACAGTTTCTCATGGTTTGTCTCCTCCTCCGATTTCCCCCAACTCACTTCTCCTCTCCTTCTCCCAGTGTCCTCTGTGTTATTCCTTATGTTCCACAAATAAGTGAAACCATATGATAATTGACTCTCTCTGCTTGACTTATTTCACTCAGCATAATCTCTTCCAGTCCCATCCATGTTGCTACAAAAGTTGTGTATTCATCCTTTCTGATGGAGGCATAATACTCCATTGTATATATGGACCACATCTTCTTTATCCATTTGTCCATTGAAGGGCATCCTTGTTGATTCCACAGTTTGGCGATTGTGGCCATTGCTGCTATGAACATTGGAGTACCCTTTGACCAACAACTCTCCATTTCTGCCCCCCCCTCAAATCCCTGACACCCACCATTCTACTCTCTGTTTCTATGACTTCAACATTCTTAGATTCTACATTTAAGCAAGAGCATGCAGTATTTATGTTTCTCCGTCTGGCTTACTTTACTCAGCTTCTTGAATCTGTAGGTTAGTATGTCTTGCCAAATTTGGTTTTGTGGTTTTCGGCCACTTTCTTTTTCAAACCTATCCTCTTTCTTTTCTCTTTCTGGGATTCTGATGACATGGATATTGGATTTTTTGTTACAGCCTCAGGTTCCTAAGGATTTGTTCATTTTTCCTCTTCCATAGTTTTTTCCTCTTCCATTGAACTACCTTCTAGTTCATTGATTCTTTCCTCTGTCTCCTCCATTATGTTGTGAACCCATCCGTTGAGCTTTACATTTTGGTCATTATATTTTCTGGTTCTAAAATGTCCACTTGTATTTATTTATTTATTTTTTAGATTTTTCTATTTCTTTCCTAAGGCTTTCCAGTCTTTCATTTGATTAACTTTGTTCATAATTTTTCATTGACACTTTCTTGTCATGAATGCCTTAAGTTATTTGCCAGATAATTCTAACTTTTCTGCCTTTTTGGCACTGACATCTATTATCTTTTTCACTCAGTTGGAGATCTTCCTGTTCTTGATATAAGTGGGTTTTAATTGAAATCTGAACACTTCCATATTATTTTAAGAAACTCTAGATCTTGGGGTGCCTGGGTGGCTCAGTGGTTTAAAGCCTCTGCCTTCAGCTCAGGTCATGATCTCAGGGTCCTGGGATTGAGCCCCGCATTGGGCTCTCTGCTCAGCAGAGAGCCTGCTTCCCCTCCTTCTCTCTCTGTCTGCCTCTCTGCCTAATTGTGATCTCTGTCTGTCAAATAAATAAATAAAAATCTTTATAAAAAAAGAAAAAAGAAACTCTAGATCTTATTTAAACTTTGTGCTTTAATTGGCATTCTCTGATACTGTTCAATCAGGAGAAAGGTGAATGCAGACTTTTTACTGCCAGAAGGAAGTTGAAATGGAGGCTCCCCAATCAGTTTCCATTGACATTTGTGTGTGTGTGTGTGTGTGTGTGTGTGTGTGGTGAGGGGGACAGTGGCTGGTCCTTGTTACTTCTTAGCTGGGTGGAAGTTCTGGTTCCCCTTGTGATCTCCACTAACATTGCACTGGAGGTGGCCTCATTATTTCTAGGCAATGTTGAAAATTCTGACTCCTGCTGGACCTCCTCTGACACCACCCCAGCTGGGAGGAGGACAGAGGCCTCATTACTGCAAGGTAGGGGTTAAAATCCACCATGTGAACTCCACCAACACTGTGGGTGTTACTGGCTGGCAGGGATGAGAGTCCAGTGTGTCTATTGGGTTTTCTCTCATGACACCTGGCAAGGTTGGTTAGCATCTTACAACCGCATGAGGGTGGATATCTAGGTTCCTCATTGCCTTTGCTGACATAGGCAGGGTGGGGCCACAGATTTTCTGTGGTGTTTGGCTAGAGTAGGGCAGTTGTTACCTCCATGTTTTCTATCTTGCTAAATTGTTCCTTTGCTGATCATTTCACTAAAAAAGAGGAAACTTTTGTTGGGGCTTTTTAAATTTGAACTTTTAGTATTTTTCAGGTTCCTGGCTTCTTCGGCTCCGAGCATGGGACACGGGACAGAAAAAGAAAACCCAGGAACACCACATGTCATTCTCTGAGCTCTAAACTGGGGAGTCTGCCTTCTTTTCTCCACTTTTCAGATTCTTCTCATGTTTGTTTTATGAATAAATGCCCAAGGTTTTTAGTTGTACTTAATGGGAGGAATAGGGAAAAGTACGTCTACTCCATCCTTCCAGAGGCAAAATTTCTCTTTTTTATTTAGAATGACATTTTATAAATAGTTAAACTTATTAGTATTTGAATTTCTTTATTCATCTTTATTTCAATTTATACTTTAATAATATTATTTAATAATACAGTTTAATATAGTTAATATAGTTTAATAATACTGCTTGATCTTCATTATATGCCATTGTATTCCTCTATATGGTTACCATCTCTTTACAGAAAAAATAGTAATGAGAGTATTGAAATGGGAGTATTGCTTTAATTCAAAAACAATAAAAAGGGGGAAATTATTTTTAGGAAAAATATTAGATATAAAACACCATATGAGGATATAGCAAAAATTATGAAATCTTATAACTATAACACAAAGTATATATTTAAAAAACACTGGACTCTTTGAAGGTCCCTTCTTATCCCTGTATATAACAGTGGTGTAAGTGGGGTGTCAGAAGATATATGTGTGACTTGAGCTTTTCTCCCCATCCTAGGTCTCAGTCTGTTAATTCTTCGCTCTGCCACTTCAGCCTTAAAATGCAGAGACCTAAC
Source organism: Mellivora capensis (assembly GCA_004024625.1). NCBI lineage: Eukaryota > Metazoa > Chordata > Mammalia > Carnivora > Mustelidae > Mellivora > Mellivora capensis. The sequence continues at coordinate 26,052 of PISX010014454.1, forward strand.
ATGCCAGAATCTCTGTGGCAGCTGGATATCCCAGGATCAATGGAAAAATGCTTTTCATTTCATTGTCAGACATGCCAGGACATGCTGTGTCCCCTGATAATATTTTGTGCACAGTTGTGCACAGTTTCTGATTTTCATTCTCTGAGGGTGTCTGTAGTTCTGAAACAATTAAGTGCAGCCTGGCACATAAACTGAAACATGTCTTGCAAGCATGAAGCACATGTGGTGATCCCAGTAAAACTACACATTGATTTCTGACCTAAGGCTCTCCAAGGAGTGTCCCTAATCTCCCAAGGGGAAAGTTCTGGGAGGGAGTCATTGATTAAACTGTAAGATTAAAGAAAATTTAAGTGGCTGGACAGCTCCCTATTCACTGCATGTTTGAGACGTCTTGAGAACATGTGTTATTCTTTTCAAAGTTGGTTGTAAATCAAACTTTCTAAATTGCTTCCAGATCGGTCCTTTCAGGCAAAACATTAAAATGATGGTTCTATCACCCAAAATGCTAATTTTTGCTCAGATCTCACATACTGTTATAAATCCCCTTTACCTAATATAGAAGAAGGAGATGCCAATCCAACCAGTCATCTTTTTGCTAGGTCAGCAGATGTGCTGTCTGGATTAGAAGTTGCTGTCAGCAATTTGGTCACACAATTTAGCTCAGATTTTTTTAAGAGATTAGTTGTATGTCTCTGAAAAATTTTTGGCATAAATTCTGAAAATATTCTTCAGAACAATGAATATGATATCAAATGAGAGTAGAATATTTAAGTTATACAAAAGGTAACCTTTCTGACAAGAAAATGTTTTATAGTTCTTCAGATTCTGAAAAATATAGTGTTTGATTATCCTCTTTCAAGTATACACAATACTCACTCTTGAGTCTTCTTCTTCAGCTTTTTCTAGTCAAAATTTCTTTTAACTGGACTTTAAAGACTGACTACTTAAAAGTAATGAGTGCATTGATCATGGCAGAAATTCTTTACCGATTTCTACAAATGAACTCTAATCCATCTGTGAAGCCCTTACATTATGTGCTTTTTTTTCCTCCTCTGAATAAGGAACATATAGCTTACATTAGGTTTTCAAAGATACATATTAATTCAAATTGTACCACAAAATATTTTCTTTCATTAAAATAGCTAAAGAAAGACTAACATAAAATGTGGACCACCATTTAATAAATATATACATACATCCTCAAATTTAAAAAGAGAAAAGAAAACTTACAACTTACAACTAAAAGTATAAATATACTAATATTACTAAGCCAAACAAATATTTGTTTACTAAGCCAAACTGTAGTATTTGTTTAATTTTGGAGCACTGATTATTTGTTCCATTTAGGAACCACTTAAGATACTACAAAATGAATTTTGTAACTTCCAAAATATCAACAATTATCTTTCAACTTGCTAAGATCAGGCCCTACTCAATGTCCTTTGAAAAAATTTCCTACTCACAGGTGGCACCATTGATTCTACATAAATGTGTCTGTCATGAAATGTTCTCCATAGGTCCCCAAAGGGAAAATACAGACCTGGTTATTGATAACAAATATTTTTAAATATCATATGACTTTCCAATCTTGGGTAAAATGGAGTAAGCACACTTCACTCTGTCTTTGTCACTGAATGCAGCTATAAAACCTGGATATAATGCATGGAACAGATCTTTGAGGACTCTAGAAAATAAGTAATAGCAGGCAGCTAGAATCCAAAATACCTCCAAACTAGTGGCAACATTACCATTTTTTTTAAGATTTTATTTATTTATTTGGGAGAGAGAGAGACGGAGAGACAGAGAGAACACAAGCAGGAGGAGAGGCAGAAGGAGATGGAGAAGCAGACTCCGCTGAGCTGGGAACTCGACATGAGACTCGATCCCAGGACCCTGGGATCATGACTGAAGCAGAAGGCAGACGCTCAACCATCTGAGTCACCCAGGTGCCTAACATTACCATTTTTTAACCAAAATATCCTTCATGTACACAAGACTTAGATGAAGTGCAGCCTGAAACCTGGAAGCGGACAGAGAGTGCAGTCAGCAAGAGCTCTAGGAGACCCATTTGAGGAGCAGGAAAAAGAACACTTAACGTTCAGATACATGGCAGAAACTTCCTTCCTGTATTTTTTCCCTCCACGCTCCTTACTTCAGCCCCCAAACAGACATCAGAGAGGGCCACAGGAGACAAAACTCTGAAAGTGGTGAACCTTCCTTCAGCCTCATCAATGGAGCTGTGTTCCCAAGAAGGTGGGTGATCCTCTGTTGCTTTTTTTCCCCACTCAGTCCTATATCTGCTTTGTCCTAGATGCGGGTGTATCTGTGAAAGGGCACAGGAAAAAGACTAATAACTAAAGCTTCAGTTTTCTGTTCATGTGACTCAAAAGGGGAGCCCCTGGGAAACAAACTTCAGAGAGGCAAAGAGTGAGGAGCTTGGGAAAGCAGTGTCATAGCATAATTTATGAACTTCTGAACTCACTCTTGAGCTGTATATGTATGGATCTGATAGTAATAAAAATATCTGACAGTTTGAGAACTGAAGTACCAGACAGATCACCCCCCACCAACCCACAGTGGGAGACAGATCCTAATAGTAATACAAAGGCTTTGAAAACTGAAACAACAATGGAATGAATCACAGCTGATAGAAGATGGGCTAGAACTTGCAGTCTGAACATGACTAAGTAGAATGATTACTAAAACAAAAGTAAATTCTCCATAGGATTTAAACTTACACCTTCATAATAAAATTCAGTTACTCAGCATAAAAAGAATCTCAATTCTCATGGGAAAAGCAATCAACAGACATCACTACCAAAATGATACAGATTTTGGAATTACCTGAGAAAGATTTTAGGGTAGGTACCATAAAATTCCTCCAACAAGCAATCATGAAAATTACAGAAATGAGTAGAAAAACAAGTAGTTGCAGAAGAAAAGAAGAAGAAGAAGAAAAAAAATAATAATAGAGAAAAAACAAACAGAAAATGTAGAACTAAAAGTAAATTAATTACAATTTTTAAAGCATTTAGTGGTGACAAGAAGGAGTCGATGAACTTGAAGATATAGCAATAGAAATTAATGAGTCTAAAAAATACAGATTAAAAAATTGAAATAAATGAATAAAGCCTCAGAAATCAGTGGAACATCAACAAAAGGTCTAATATTTTGAAAAGTCTTTGAATGAGAAGAAAATGAATATGGTATTAAAAAAATATTTGAAGGAACAGTGCCTAAAACTATGGCAAAAGACATAATCCTATAGTAGATTCAAGAAGTTTAGTAAACATCAAACAAAATAAACCCCAAAAAGTCCATGCCCTGACACATCAAACTGCTAGAAATTAAAGGCAATAAAAATAATTTGAAAGCAGCTAGAAGGAAAAAAAATGCATTTTAAAAGATTTTATTTATTTATTTGAGAAGAGAGAGAGACCATAACCAAAAGGAACAGAGAATCTGAAGCAGACTCCACACTGAGTGCAGAGCCCCATGTGGGACTCAATCCCAAAACGGCGAGATCATGACCTGAGCTGAAACCCAGAGGCTGTTTTTTGAGGGTGATGGAATGGTTCTGTAAAGTCACCTTGCTGGTGGTCACACTGCTCTACACACATTAAAACTTGTTGAACTACACAACAAAAAGGTCTATCTTTATTGTAGGACAATAAAAAAGTAATATTTTTAAAAACTGTGCATGATAACTTGACAAGGGAGAAAATGAATACATTAAAAGTGTGTTTATTTAATTAAAAATTACTGTTGGCCAGTACCACGCATGTGGTGCTTCCAGGGTAGTTTGTTTTATCTGTGATTTAATCAAGATTCATTTTCATGCCATACAGGTTATGCCATGTCTATCTGGTGATCTACTAAGTAGTAAAGACTCAGAGAACAAACATATTGGTTCCCTCCTGAAGCTTCGCATGAATGTCTTCTCTCTCAGGTAAATTGGCCCAACTCTTCCTTTTGGTCACATCGTTGCCCTCTGCATATTTTTATTATCACATCTCTAGCAATATTTCTCTATTAACCTATAAATCCTCTGAAGGAAGGAACAATTCACTTTCCAGCATCATTTCCCAGCAAAGAGGTTGGCATACACCAAACACATAATAAATGTTTGTTGAATAAATGAAATATCTAAAGCTGCAGAGTATTTAAGTTGCAACAACCAGGCAGTATTTCATCTCTTCTATGTTGAATTTGCAACCCATAAGTATTCTTTTTATTCAGGCCAAAAAAAAAAAAAAATCACCTTGAGAAGATCAGATCATTAGTCCTGGATATTGGCTGATGGTATAAATCAGCTCCTCTATATTTTGTTATACGTGTGTGAAATTCATTTATGTCCTGTGCTCCAATACTGCAGTAGTGCAAAATCCTTTCTTTAAATTTCTTGATACTAATTAGCATTCAAGAGAAACTTTAGATAGGTCAGTGTGGTATGAGAACCACTATCCCATTATTCTGACATGGAGACTGTGGAAACATTGACTTTGTGGGCAGGTAGAATACGTTATGTTTACTATAGTGGAACCATTGTGTGTGAAGTTTGAAATATTCTGACTATGTCTCATGTAAGGGGAAAGTGCAATCTGGGCATGGATGGACATCGAGGCAGTCAAACGGTTCTAAGAATATATACTGATACGTAGCTTACATCAATTGCTACTAATTGTCTTTTCTCCTAATGAGAACACAAAGTGATGTTAAGCTTTGGATTCAATAATCTGTGATTTAATAGTAGAAGTAATCTACACTAGAATAAAAGTTCATCAGGCATCCAGAGAAGCCCATCAACTATATGGGTGGGGGGGGGTTGTATAAACATCCTAACTGTGACAGACCCTCTCGTACTGAGCATCACCAGAACCATACACATGGAAATCCATGTCCATGGTATGATTTCCTGGGCCTACATGGACCCATAGAAGGGCCTTACCCCTCCCAGAATCAGGGCAAACACTGCCTATTTCCTAAACAATAGAAACACTTAAATTCTCATCTGTGAAAGACAAAATGATGGATAAGGAGAGAAAGAAAAAAGCGATTGAAAAAGGGGTTGGAGCTAAACCAAAGAGCAAGAGTCCCTGATACTTTTAAGAAGACTTTATTGAAAGAAGACTTTATTGAAAGAAGGCCCTGGGGATGGAAACTGAACTGCAGCAGGTAAATGAACAACAAGCAAGGGGATAGTGCATTACAACAGAACAGAAAGAACCTGGGTTGCTCCTCGCATTAAGATAATATGCAGAGCAGGGTCCCTGGGCTATGAGTCTAGAAGCTCAGTACTCCTCTACCCATACTCACTACGTGGGTATAAAGACAACAAGATATGAAAACATTTCTTGACAGCTCTGTTCTTCTCAATGAGAGTGTGGCAAACAGAACTGGATGATTTCCAAGATGTTAACCAGGCCATTTCTAATGATGTCCCCATACAGATATTTCAGAGCCCCAAATGCGGTTTTGAGTTCTGTGTCCACTCTTAGAAGGGCAAAGAAGACAGATGATGCCATGGGTTACTAACCAAAACCCTGTTACTGCAAAGATTAACATGACTCCAAGTGATCAAGCTTGGGAATTTTTTCTTTCCCTCTATTTCCACTAACCTTCATTATGTGAATTCTTTCACTGGGATCCAATTTATTTGTGTACCACTCTGCTGCAGAGTTCTTTATAGGTCTTCTTAAAGGTATAATAGGATAATGCCTTGCACATAATAAGTACTCAAATATTTGAATGAACGAATGGATTTGGTCTTAACAGCCTGTGCCACGGAAGACAAACCAAGTGGAGCCAAGTCAGAGAGAACACACAGAACGACAAAATACTAATACAGACCATATCCAATTCAAACTAAAGGTATTTCCTGTCCTAGTCAGCACATAGCCAGAAGATGACTGCCTAAAATGAAAGGAATTTTGTTCTCTAGAGAGGAGTTAGTAGAAGCTATCCTAAGCATAGACTTTCTAAGGAATGAAAAAGCAGACAGAAAAAAGAAAGGCAAGATTTCCTACAATTGCCTTTCTGTTCTGAATGAGCCCTCAAATACTTCTCAGAAATATCTCATGGTGGGAAAACAGTTGCTAACATTGAAATTCCATTACAATTTCTTGTAAATATATGCATCTTCACCTTAAGCTCACCTTCCCTATGTTGTCTATACATTTCATCCGTCCAGTAGGTCAAGCCCTGGGCTCTGCCCAAACTTTATCCTCCCTTACAACTTCTTGAAGTCACTTGTCATAATATCTTGATGAATCCTAAAAATTCAATGACAGTAGCCTAATATTTCTTCCAGCTGGAAAAACTAGAGCCAGAAAACATTTTTGCTTTGCTTAAGCTTATCTCACAAATTATCATTTCAGTAAGAAGTGACACCCTTGGCAGATGTCCCCTTTGTTGATGTGCTAGAAACTTCATTACAGGCTGAAAAAACACATTGGAGAAATAAAAACCTGCAGATAAAAGGCAATTTCAACTTGAAAAGGAATATGATTCGTGACCATGTCTGATGAGGTCAACCCAATAGTAAGTGAGGGGAATGAGACAACTTGACTACAATGACAACCGTGTGCCTTGGAAGGTAATAAATGAAACAGAGGGGGAATAGGAAGCACGGCATAATAAGTAAATAAAATATCTTGGAAGGAGCAGAAGGCAACTGTGATACAGAGAATGCTACTTCATACTCCAGGGAAACTTTAAGGGTAAAAACAGTTTATATGTGATAAAGCACAGCTCAGGTATGACTTCAAACTGAAACCCCATTCCAACAACTCCATTAGAGTTTCCATCTGTTATCATGAAAAAGACAAATGTGGTCAGTAAATACTGAACCTAAGAGGTTTGCATGACTTAAAATATCCTCAAACCAAGGCACTGTCAACCTCTTATAATAAGAGGTGAAAAGGGGAAAAAAAGGAATGGATTCATTTTATTGATGAATATGTCAACCCATCAGCAGCAATTAATTGAGCACCTACTAAATACACAAGGTCCTTGTCTACTGGTACCTGAAAATTGAGTGCTTTATAGGAATGTCAGTAGAAGTCATTATGGATTGGTGAAACATGATTCATAAGTTGTTTTTCCAGTAGACTATAATTCAGTGTGTATCCACAGTTAATATTCCAGCAGCACAGATTAGCTATTCTTAGCAAGGATTGAATAGCATTTAGTTGACAGGCTAAGTGATGGAGCTGGGAAGCTCCAAATAAGATGATTTTCTCCTGAAGAATTCTTGAAAAATCATAAAAATTCTGTATAGTTTGGATGAAAAATTACAGGAAATAGTAACTTTATCATGTAGTAACACTTTAATTTGAGTGCCTGCTATGTGCTAGAACACATTTATTCATTTGATGTTTTTTAGAGACACAACAAACAATTTGTTAAATAGTTTAAAAGGATATTTTTATGCATGCAAACGATTAACAGAGTTAGTCTAGGCATTCTAAGTAAATGCAGTAGAGTCTTCAGTAGAGATCAGCTCAGTCCTCAATGGGGATTCTAAGATGTTAGGGTTTGGCTAGCTAACCAGGTAAGCCCTCCAATATCAATTTCTAGATGTGCTTGGTAAAGACTGATCAAAGGGGAAGAGTTTTTAAAGACAGTACCACAATGATCTCAGGTGCCATCTGAGCCACTCCAGATGTCTGCTATTAGTAAGCTCTGGGAATGGAGCTACAAACAGAAAAGGACAGTCCTAGAGCAGCAATTTCTATGGAGACTCTAGGAATACTATAATTATAGTTGCACTGCTAATGACATGTATACCTAAGAGGTCATCTTAAGTGGTTAAAAGATGAAACATACAAATGTTTACTATAGATCAAGAACTTGAGCCCTATACATTGAACTTATCTATAGATATTTGTTCTGTGTTTCACTTTCTACTGCAGAGTTATAAAAGGATATGAATGCATTCAGAAAGAATTTGCATGTTCTTTCTGGTTTGCCCCAGTCCCCACTTTTTCCTATTGCTTTATAGCTAGTCTGTTGTCTTCATTTATGTTAACAACCATTCCCTGGATAATCATTTCAATATTTTAGCAACTAGTGACCTCTGGTTAGATAAATTAATGAATGACACAGTTATAATGGATAAAGCCATCAATCAGAAGAAATCTGTGACCACAACTCTCCCAAACCTCTCTTTGTGACTCTCCATGTTTATCTGCTTTAGCTCTGTTTGTACTCCCACCACCCCCACACACCCAATATACATCCTTTTCTCCAGTTGCAGCCATGATGTCACTCAACACTACATCAACCACCCCAGTGCTTTTATTTCTATGTTCTCCTGAGTAAGCAGTGAAAAAAAAATCTTTTTCCCTTATTCCAGCTAGAAATAAGTAGTCACTTCATAAAATAAAGATACAAAACAGTAAAAATGGTGGTAAGAAAGAGCAAATTCTCTACCCTAAAATATTATCTTACATATAATTTGGTCATTTTTTATCTTCTGTTAAACAATAACTCTTAGCACTATTTGTTATGCTGGGAGATTTTAGAAGAGTTGAGGAAGAAGATATGTAAATATTCTTGCTATAATGGCATGTGCAAGAGGAGATCACTATAGTCTAGAGATAGGTCTTGACTGCCCAGCTCAGTTCCTACACATACAGTCCCTATTTCTACCTTAGCCTCAACTCTGAAGAATCCACTCCAAAGCCCTTTTAGCTCCCACTCCCTACTTCCTGGAGATGTTGAGTCTGTCAAAATTAGGTTCCCCTGTAAAGTGAACTTTGGTAGTGGATGGGAAAAGAGAACAAGCACTCTACTTCTTAAGAGTTTAGGAGCAAAGGAATAAAAATGCAGACATTATCTGATTTCCCACCACATCAAGTCACTCTGAGGACAAAGTGTTTTCTTTCATGGTAGTTTCTAGGATAAGTTGTGGGAAACCAAAATGCACTCTAAATTTCTGAAAGTTTATATCTTTTCATTTATTTGGTAACATTCTACCTACTATATGCCCGGTACATTTTCCAGGTGCTGGAGAGACAACATAAAAGACAATTCCTAGTTCTTCAAATTCTTACAATTCAATACCAACAAGCTGACAAGTGTTATTATAAAGGTAATCATTTAGTTTCTATAAGAACTCAAAGGAGGGGTGCCTGACCCACACTGGAGGAAAATAAATGGGTTATTAGAAGAGTCACATCTGATCTCAGTCTTAAAGAATGATCCAGAATAACAAGGTGCAGATATAAGTGTGTTCTAGAATAGACCATCCCATGGTACCAATGTCAGAAATAGGGTAAGGCTAATGGTCAGGGTTACAGGGTGGCATCTCTAACTCCTGAGGTATGTCAAGTTAAGCAATCAGTGTTAAAAGCAGTTTAATATAGCATTAAATCTCTGTATATCAAACAATCAGCCCTCACATGTCAACCCTCTCGAGAGAAATGGCACCTCTGAAACATAAACCTTGGCAGATTTTAGCTAAGAATCCTCCAAGGAGCTGCATCTAATTAAACAAACAAACAAAACCAACCTTTTAACCTCATTTTGGGATTGGAACACCACTGCTGACACACCTACCGCCCAGAGACATGCTATCGCTGTTAGCAAAAACTATACAAAATACCTGTTTAAATGCACATGTATCTCCCTTACATAAGACTGTTTATAATGAGAGAGATTTTTAAGGAGTTATATCTAAAGCTTAAAAATATTGATGTGATACTGCCCATATGATTTCACCTAAGAATCAATGGGGGAGAAACAAAACCCAAAACTGTGTATCTGATAGAATTCAGGTAACCAGACAAATGGTTCTGCCAGTGATGCTGGTAGCATATGATTTGATTACAACGCAAAGCATCAACCTAATAAAAATATTCCTGTGGCCAAAATGAAGAAAACATTAATAACAATGAGAATAAACAGTGAGGTTGATTCTTATAAAATTTCCAGGGGAGATCTTCAGTGAGATGGCTAAGTCTGCCCATCATTTAGCACATGGTTTTATTTATTTTTTTTTAAAGATTTCATTTATTATTTGATAGAGAGAAATCACAAGCAGGCAGAGAGGCAGGCAGAGAGAGAGAGGAGGAAGCAGACTCCCTACCAAGCAGAGAGCCTGATGCAGGACTCGATCCCAGGACCTGAGCCGAAGGCAGAGGCTTAACCCACTGAACCACCCAGGCACCCTAGCACATGGTTTTAAATGCCTGTCATTTTCTGTATACTTTTGTGGAAAAAAGATGTAGCAGTCATATTAGTCCCATATTGTAGGCTAATATGGGAGACATGATAAATATATGTTATATACATATAATTGAAATTTATACTAGATGGCTGTAGGTGCTACAGGGCAGTACATATATACATATTGTTGTATGTATATTACATAATATACATATTATTATGAGGAATAAAAAGATTATTGCCAGCTGACAGATCTAGAAAGATTCTTTCATGGAAGTGTTTCTGTTGTGTTCTCAACTTATACATCCAACTAGTTTCTGATCATTTCTACTTATCAGCCCCACTACACTCAAAATAAAATCTAACATCTTTTCCCCAAAATGTGTTCTTCCTTTTCAACTCTACAGCTCTCTTAATGACACCATCCATCCAATCAACCAAGCTAGCGCCTAGGAATCATAGTGGACCTCCCCTCTCTCATATGTCTCTACCACATTTTGTCATGGGGCCCTGTATAGACCATCTGCTTCACTGATGCAAGAGAGGGGCTAAAGTTCCCTACTGTTATTGTATTCGTATTGTATATGATTCTTGATTCGTTCCTTTTAGAGTTAACCCTCTTTAGTCACATTCCCGTTATTGTAGTTCTAGTGTAATAATTGCTTATTTGGATATCTTCAATGGTCTCCTAATTTGTTTTGTAATTTAATTATGTCATTGTTCTGCTTAACATCCTGCAATAACTATATGTAGCTTTCAAGATAAAGTTCCAACTCCTCAGGTCCTTCATAGTCTAAGATTTCATAGAATGCTTGTTATGCAGTAGGTACTCAAGTATTTTTTGAATTAATGATAAGAATGTGGATTGTAAATAGACTCATAACATTTGAACTATATCTAGAAATAAGAAGACATTTTGGACATGCTGATAAAGGGAATTCTAGCCAGAAGGAATGTGCTCAGAAGCCCTGACTTTTGGAACTAGTTGGAAGAATTTGGGACTCTAAGTCCATGGGGGCTTCCTGTCCTCAATAACCTATTTCTTATAAGAGCAGGAGAATACTTTCAAAAATATCACTGTACTCTCTCTAAAGAGAGACAAATTCGAGATTGAGATGTCAAGACACTTGTAGGCATGCAGAAAAATAATGGTAGAGGCACTTGCTTAATTCACAGTTCTACTTGCTTAAGAAGGAATAAAGAGAAAGAGGGAGAACGGAAAGAAAGAAAACATTATTTTTTTAAATTTATTTATTTATTTTAGAGAAAGAGGGAGAGTGAGGAGAGGAAGGGGCAAAGAGATAGAATCCTTAGACTGACTCCCTGCTGAGCATGAAGCCCAATGAGGCTGGATACTAAGACCCTTAGATCATGACCTTAGCATAAATCAAGAGTTGGATGCTTAAGCTGAGCCATTCAGGTGCCCATATTGTTTTTCACTAGCCTTTTTTCTGCTTTTCAAATTCCTGACACATTCCAAAAATATAACCTGAAACTTTGTTAAGCTCAATGCTAAAATTAAATTGAAATTCTATTTGATATTTCATGAAAAACCATCACAGATAAATAAAATTTTAAAAAATCTTATCTATACAAAGATACAATTAAAAATGACCTTTAAAATAATCTAAAAATATCTCGGATTCATATGCTTGCACGTGTAATATGATGAACTAAAAAAAATAGGCTAATGTTTTATTTCAGGACTCTGGTTTGTTTTTTGGTGTGGCTTGTTTTTTAGATAAGTAAGATATCATGCTATATTTTTTATATAGACTTGTGTTTTCAAAATTTTTGAGAGTGTGTAGTTGGACAGTTAGGAGTAATTCTTTAAACCAGCCAGTTTTATACTTCATTTTTGAAGTTAGGCAGTGGTGCAATGGGAGATAAGCCAGGGGGAATGGCAGGTCCATCTGCTACCATGCTTGGACCCTGGCCTAGAAGAGCTTCAGTCTTGATCACTTTGCATATTAAGACTGTGCAAAATACTCCAGCTCTAGAAAAATTTCACTGCACAAAAGTATTTGAAAAATTATGGCTAAACAAATCAATTTCTCCCAGTTCTTCCTCTTTTCTCAAGAGTTCAAAGCAGAGGAAGGGATATCTCCAATATGAACATACACACAATACTAAAACATTTTGAAAATAATGATAAACTATCTCTCCTTGATAGTTGTACATTTGAGTCCTTTCACTTCCATCACTTCTACAGTAGAGAAGACTCTGGAAAGTGTTGGCCATACTATAGACACTCTGAGGTTCTTTCAAGTAACTTTACTCATGGCAATCAGAAAATACAGCTTTCCACAAGAGACCAGTTGTCTTCCGATAAATATGTACATTAAAATTACAAAGAAGTCTTTTCTACCTGGGACATTTACCTACTTACTTATTTAATGCAATGTGTCAGCAGGCACTAAAAAACGTTGACATATTTTGTAGTTAAGTTTGGGGTACACTAATGTTGTGGTGGTTGTAATTGATGTTATTGCCTGCCTTTTTAACCATTACCTCTTTTATTCTAGTCAAAATAGTATAGTTTCACATTTACACAATCATGTTGTCCTGAGAGGCTCATAATGAGAAACAGCACCCCTTTGATATGGCCCCTGACCCCCTTCAAGAAGGATCCAGCTCACTGATAGATTGCTTAAGCTCTCCTAGTATTTACCTTTCCTTTTCTATGTACTCATTTCTTGATTGTTACTAATTTCAGAAATCACTGGTAACCCCCTTATAAAATACAATTCTTTTCCTTGCCATGTATAGTTAGATGACTACTTTTAGAGTGATCAACAGCTAATGTTTATATCAAGATTATTATAAAGTATTATTCATAGGAATGCCAACGGATAGCAAATGTCTACATAAATAACTTTAATTTTGTCCTATGGGCTATCAGATACCATTAACCTGTGTCTTGACATCTTTTTGTACCCAAGTGTTCTATTAGATCAAGCTATTTTTTTGTTCTATTCTATTATTCTATTAGATCAAGCTATTTTTTTCCCCTTTTTCCTCTAAAGCTTTTCCCAGAACTTTGTACCCACCTGCTCCCTAGGCCTGCTGGGAGTTGCCGTCCAGAGAATGCTCTTTACCTCTCTCCTGAGATGCTGCCACTGTTTCTCAGATATCATACTTCCTTTCTGCAGTCTTTAGCTCACCTGCTAGTTTTGCTGAAGCGTTTATAAGAAAAGGTGCATGAACACTAAATTTTTTGTGACCTTACATGAATATGACATCATTTTGTGCTTATACCTGGCTGATGGTTTTTTGAGTATGGAATCCTAGGTTGAATGTAGTTTTCTCTAGGATCTTGAAGATATGTTGTCTTTATCTCCTGTTCTTTTTGTAGATCTGTTATTAATAAGTTATTGAATTGGGGGGGTAAATATTCTAGGACTATTACTTTTGCCTTATATTTTCTCTAGCACTGTTCCTTGGGTTTAGACTCTCAGGGATTTCTTCATTTTCATCTTGCAATATTTCCATTGATTTTTTTATTATGTTATATTAGTCACCACACAGTACATCATTAGTTCTTGATATATGTTCCATGATTCATTGTTCACGTATTACACAGTATTCCATGCAATCCATGCCCTCCTTAAAGTCCATCTCCAGGCTAACCCATCCCCCCCACACTCCTTCCTTCTAGAACTCTTGAGTTTGTTTCCCAGAGTCCATAGTTTCTCATGGTTTATCTCCTTCTCTGATTCCCTCCCCTTCATTTATCCCTTCCTTCCCCTAGTGTCCTCCATGCTATTCCTTATGTTCCACAAATAAGTGAAACCATATGATAATTGACTTTTTCTGCTTGACTTATTTCATTCAGCATAATCTCCTTCAGTCCCGTCCATGTTGATACAAAAGTTGGATATTCATCCTTTCTGATGACTGAGTAATATACCATTGTGTATTCCACTGATTTTTTTAACAATTGTATTTTTAATTTCCAATTGTAAATGTAATTTCCTGTATTTTCTTTTCTTTTTCCTTTGCATGTGCTTTTCTGTATGTTTCTTTGTTTTCTGTTTTAATACGTGCAAAAGTTTCTTTCATCTCTCTTGGGATGCCCATTATAGTAGGAATTTTAAGTGGTGAGTTTGAGGGTATCCTGCAGAGGAGTAGGACATTTTCTTTAAAAAATCTTAAATAGCTGTATGTGGAGATATTTTCCCTAGCACTCTTTAGTTTCTCCAGAAAAGCAGACACCTTTCTTGTCTGAGAATTGAGTGCCTAGCTGCCTGTGTTTTACGCACAGACTGGGGAAAGCAGACTTTCCAACTAAGATCTTTGTTCAGCTCCCAAGCTCTTACCTAGTGGAGGTGGGGTGAGCCCCCTGACTGCTGGGGACATGGGCACAACACTGTTCAATATTGTAACTTTATCCTAGTGCCATGTTTGTTTTCATCTTGTGCTTCATCTTTTCCCTTCACCATGTGTCTACGTGTCTACATATTTTGCTATGTGTACTTTACTTCCCAGCTTCATCACAATGCTTTCAGTCTTCCTTCTGTTTTGTGTCTTCCAAAAATTTATGGATATTTTTGTTTACCCTGTTTCCTATCTTCTCTATGTTCTTATGGAGAAATATAGACATAGTTACAGGTGATATAGATACCGATGTAGTTATAATAATTTTAGTTTCCCCTTAGAAGGAAGAAGAGATCAATGGGTATAGTCTCCCTATCACCTAAAGTTCCTTGGCTGTGCTTCAAGCTTAAGAAAAATATTTTCTGAGTCTTAATAGACTACTATATCTCTTCGAATTCAATTTTATAACTGTTCTAACTCAATAAAACACCTGGAGAAAATTTTCTGACAGATATTTACCTTTTTCTTCTACTGAGAACAAAATTTATTTTCATTGCCTATTTTTAGTGTTATTGAACTCAATTTCATTTTAATATTAAAATTTAAAAATTCCCCTTTTAATATACATGGCAAATACATCACCTTAAATGGGGAAAATGATCTAGCAATTTACAACAATTGACCAGATAGCGTCTGTCTTGGTGGGTGTTCCTGAAACAATCCCAACTGGGGGCTTGCTGACTCCACTTTGTATGAGACTTTCTTTGGACCCCAGAATGTTCCCTAAATTAGTATAGTTTATAATCTGTTTGGTACAATTAAATCAGAAAGCAGAAATCTGACTTCAGAACCTATTGTTCTGTTTGAAGTATACAAATGCGATAGGCTTTAAGTATTATTTATGCTTCAATAGCCTAAATCTTATATTTTTATACCCAGCTTGCTCTAATATTGGAAAGCACCTGCTAGACATCTTTTTGGGAATGTCTGAGGCAATAGAGCACAAACACAGTCCATGCTGTTTATATTATCCCTACCCCCTGGGAAGTGTTGGTCCTTTCCTGACTACACAAGGAAATACCACTTTTTTGGGAACCAGCAAGCTACCTGAACAAATCCACCTCCCTCTTTTCTGTTTTCAGAATGTACCTCATCCTGCCTGCCACATTGAGAAGCAACAGGACTTTTCTCTTTGGCTAGGGGTCATTCTCTTTCTTCCCCAATTGTGTTTCTTAAGGATAGTGTGTAGCATTAAAACTTATTTAACTTTTACTCATTGCATCAGTGAGTGTTCAGTTAGGAAAACAGGGACCAAATCAGCCATTTTAATAACAATAAAATCATAATATAGGGAATCGTTTAAATAATTATTAAAGGACAAAGAGGGTACATTGAGGTAACATGGAAATTTTAACTAGTGGAAGCTGCTAGAGCTAGAGAAAAAAAAAAACAAAACAGATAGAGATTACTAGGAATTAGAAACCTGAAGGAGAAATCCCCATTGAGCTGGAGCTTAGATCTCTGAGGAGGAAATACATCATAGTTGGTTTTGATACTCTTGGGTGTACCCCTCCCCCAAGCCAGGACTTGATCTTCTGAGGAGGACATGCTGGCTGGCTGCTGGTATCTGTGAGATGACTTGTTAAGATGGTTTGACAGTGGGGGGAGGGGGGACCTGAAAATTGGAACCAGCTGCTACTCCTGAGTCAACAGCTACAAACCAGTGTGGAAAATGATGGAGTAATGCAGGCAGGAATAGAGATCAACAAAAAGAAGTCCATTCTCCTTCCTCTTGTCTTCCAGTCTTCCTTTGGTATTCCCATCAGTGCAGCTCAATAGGGAGCAAGCTGGCCTGAGAGAAATGTGATTTACAGGGTCCCAGTACCATAAAGGTAAGCTTCCAACAAAGAGGCAAGAGTTAATAACCATCACATCCAAATCTTAGGTAAAAACTTACTACTTCAGTGGAAAGAGAACTGACTTCTAGTGCAACACTAAAACTGGACAATTAGTACTTAATCAGGTTACCATATAATTCTACTCTTACACAGAATGTTAGTGTGTGATAACAGAATATATATTTATTTGTCTCTGCAGGTCCTGGCACAAAGTTCCTAAAATCCTTGTAATTTCCTAAGTGATAAGAGCACCAGCAGCATCTTTTGTTCTAATATTTGGTTTTTGACCCTGGTTTCTGACACTGAGCTCTTAAATCTGTTGCAATTTCTGGGGTAGTGGAAACATCATTAGTCCAAATCAAGAGACTTTGGTGGGTTCCTGGATGGCACCAGGATGGGGGTTGGTCACCAGAAAGACCAAGGTTTGATTGGACACTTGAAATTTTCAGTTCTATCCCCTCCCATTCCCATAGAAGGGGGAAGTGCTAAAAGTGGAATTAATGATTGCTCATACCTACATAATGAAGCCTTCATAAAATCCTAAAGTATGGGGTTGAGAGAGCTTCCATTACTGGTGAACACATTCATGTACCTGGAGGGTTACACATCCCAACACCACAGGGATAGAAACTCCTGTGTTCCAGACCCTCCCAGACCTCACTCACTGTATTTCTTCATCTGTGTTCTTTATCATATCTTTTAATAAACTGATAAATGTGTTTCCCTAAATTCTGTGAGAAGCTCTAGCAAATTAATATAACCTGAGGAGGGGGTCATGGAGACCTCAGATTTATAGTCTTGGTCAGAAGCACAGGTGACGACCCAGACTTGTTATACTGGCTCCTGAAATCTCAGGGGACAGGAGGTAGGGAGGAAGTCTTGTGGGACCAAGAATTTTCCCTGTGGGATCTGATTCCATCTACAGGTAGATAGTGTCAGAAGTGACCTAAATTTTAGGACCCCCAGATGGTATCACAGAGAATCATTTGGTGGAGGGAAAATCCCCACATATTTGGTGACCAGAAGTGTCAGAAGTGAAAATAGAGGAGACACAGAGCAGGAAAGACTGAGTGGTTTTTTTTGTTTGTTTGTTTGTTTGTTTTTTTAATTTATTTATTTGTCAGAGAGAGGGAGAGAGAGAGAGCGAGCACAGGCAGACAGAGTGTTTTTAAATTCGGTTGCAAACACTACACTCATGCCCACTCCTCCCCACCCCCAATTTAGGAAACACATTCTCTTTTACTCACTAACGAACATCCAGGATAATGCTACAAATGATTTCAATGGCTACATTATCAGACTTAGAAGTGAACAATGATTATGGTCTCTTCCACTTCTTTTTAGGTTACCAGAGCCAGGGTTCAGTTCATTGAGCTCCACTCAGTTGCTACAGATTTGTTGCTATAGGGGAGGAAAATCATTTTCCCTTTACCTTTCTAGGTTCTTGGCTGAGACACCGCCTGTAATAAAGGACAGATTAATTAGAAAAACAGAAGAAGTTTAACTTTAGGATGCTTCCTATATAAATGAAAGAGACCCAGGGAAACTGAGTAGCTCTCCAAAATGGCCCAAGCCATCACTTTAAATACTATCTCCAGTTAAAGACCAAAGACAGTGGGAGGGAAAAGAAGGGGCAGTTATGGGAGGTTACCAGGAAAGGCACAATAAACAAGGGAAAGATTGTTATGCAGATTTAAGTTACTCTCTTCTCCACTGATGAGATTTCTAGAGATTCCATTATTTTCTTCTGCCTGGTAAAGAGGAGACACCTTTACAAATGGAGATTTTCTTTATACATGTAAATATCTCTTACAAAAGGTTAACTTCTACTCAGTTTTCAAAGATTCTCTTCTTTTTGCTGTTTCTTACAAATATTGGGCCTAAAATAATCCTTATGCCAGAGTAGCATATTTCAGGGCAACAAATTCTGCACCTGTTCATTATGAACTTCCTTCCCGCCTGACCAAGTTTCCTCCAGCACAGGCATTCTCAAAGCATTACCCAAGATCTTCAAAGAGAGAAAATGTTAGTTTCTCTCAGAGAGCTCAAAGTGAAACCACTCTCTTGTATGCTTCATTTGGCTCAAGTCTCTCTTACTTTTGAAGAACTCTTCATTTGCCTACCAATATCCACTTTCTCCTTCTGCCTTACTAAGAGAACCCCAATTTTGTTCAAGACAGTGATGTGTTTAGGAAAAAAAAATTTTTTTCTTAGTCTTTTTTTTTTTTGCAACTAGTGATGGGCGGGTGTTGAGGGTAGCAGAATACCACCCCCCAAAATAGGCTCCTTTGGCATAAGGATTATTTTAAGCTGATTCTTTTTAAGAGATAGCAGACATAGGAAAAGCCCTCAAAACTGAATAGAAATCACTCTTTTCTAAGAGACATTGACGTTTACAAAGGAAATCTCCAATTGTAAGGGTGTCCCCCTCTCTGTACTAGCTAGAGAAGATGACTCTAAGTTTCTAGAAACTGCTATCAATGGAGAAGTCAATGAGTTAAATCTGCATAACAATCTTACCCTTGTTTACTGTGCTTTTCCTGATAATTGCATAACTGGCCTCCATCCCATCCTTTCTAACATCTTTTGTCTTTATCTGGAGTTGTTGTGTAAGGTGGTGGTCAGGGCCATTTGGGGGAGTTACTCAGTTTTCCTGGGTATCTTCTGCGTATAAAGGATGTATTCATGTTATCAAACCTCCATTTGTTTTTCTCTTGATCATCTGTTGGGGTTTTTTTTTGTTTGGTTGTTTTTTTTGTTTTGTTTTGTTTTGTTTAATTATGGGAGCTGGGGTCTCCTCCAAGAACCTAGAAAGGTAGAGGGAAACTTACTTTTCCTTCCCCACAGAGTCACAGTTCCAGCCAATGAAATAAAAGCAGAAATCTGCTTTCCCGTGTTTTTCTAAGAGGGCTTTCTTAACCGGAGGTAGAACGCAATGATTGCAAGAAAAAAATAGCGTAGGAAGAATGAAGTAGGAATAAAGACGGAATTTCTGCCCTGGCTTGCATATCCTAGATGTCTTGTGGAAGAAGAATTGTCTTTGATACTTCTTTAATAGGCAACTTGCACTTTTATAATTGATATACCCTTAAACAATTACTGCAATAACATTTTTTTAATTGAACCACTTTCAATGGAACTAGTATATGCAAACCACTATCCTGAGCAGTACAAATGATACAAGGTAGAGAATAAAAGAGAATATACTGACCTTAAGTACCATATAATATGGTGGAAGAGACAGACATAAAAACCTGGTTAAGATTAAAGGTCTTTCAGTGGCGCTTATTACCAAAATAGCTACATTTTTCTGTAGCTTTTGGCTCCTAGAGATTCTGAGCAATCACAGGCTATACTAGGTCCCAGATTCCTAGGAGGTTTTAATGATGCCATGATGCCTACCAAGCCTGGAAAGGTGCACAAACTTCTCTTGTGGCCAACACTATTGCAGAAACATTCAAAAAAGGAAATACTTGAAATGTCATTCCAACTTATCTGAGTTGACAGAGCACAAAATCATCACACCTACTTAATATATAATAGACCTGGGATTCAGATCCAGGAAGTCTGTTACTAAATCTGTACTTCTAACTACACCACTGTATTGCTTCTCACACAACCACCCCAAGGAGGGACTCCTGCCTTGACTTGGAGGTTAATGTGAAATCTCATTTTTCATGTGAACTCACAGTACTCTAAGTTCATCTGCTCATGAACATGGCAGAGTCTACATATGGAAAAGCATTTATTCTGTTTCTACTCCTAGGATATAATGTGGGAAACAAAGGCAGAAGAAAAATTACTAAATTTCCTTACTATCTACAGCCCATTGACAAGTTCTTGAAAGAGGCAGAGTGACATTCTTCTAGGGACTCAACTGCCTCAATGTTAATAGTTTGCTAAGGACAAAAGGCAATCTTAGCCCAACCCCAGCATCCTATAAGTCTACTTTATCATAAAAGAATTCTTTTGGAAACTTCATTTCTGCCCCCCAAGATACATCTTGGCAATCATCCCCCAAGAATACAACCCACCAATATACATCTGAAGGGTCTCATGACTCAGGTTTTATTAGACAGTAATAAATCCCCCTTTCCCAAGGATAGCTAGTCCCCTCAAGGTCTGGAAACCTTATCTCCCAATTCCTTGGAGACTTACCCTATCCCGAACCCCCTCCCAACTTGAAAGTTTTTAATGGGCCACTCCCCATGACCCTGGTGCAGGATATAATAGGTTCTCTCTCATGTCCAACATAAGCAGATCAAACAAATGGCAAATTTACAAAAACCCCAACTTACTGATGGGGGAAAGGTGAAGGTAACAGGTTTTAAGATAAAAGGGAGCACAGATTACCACACTGATAAATAGATAATGAAATGCAGGATTATAGAGAGCTGATACAAGGTCTAATGCTAGAGATTAAAATATTAAACAAACGCTGGTTGACTTCAAACACTTGCTAGTTCATCATAATTTCCAGAGTGGTTCCCCAAACTCTGATTGAAGACTCCCTCAACACCAAATGGAAATTAAATGATTGCTATAATCAAGATATAAGCTGTGGGGCATGGAAGAGAGAGTAATTTATGCCAAATGGGAGGTGAGCTTCAAGGAGAAAAAGGCATTTGAGTCCAGCCTTTGACATGTAACTGGAAAGGTTTAAATAGATAGGATATATGCAGCAAAGTCCAAAAGACACAATGACCCTGAGATATTCTGTAAATTATGTAGATTGCCCATGTGCCATGCATTGTGCTAGGAATGAAATTAGTATTGCAGAAAAATCAAGACAGGTTCAAAAAACAGATGATACTTCGATGTATCTATAATGAAGGGTGGGAAGTATGAAATAGAAGCAGATGAGTTTGGAAAGGTAGAATGAGAACAGATTGCAGTTAAAGGAATTTTTATTCAAAGTAAACATTTTCTCTTTTGTGGATGGAATTCAAAAGACACAATGTGTAAAGATATTTGAAAGTTCACAATAAGCGAAGTAACACTGTATAACAGAAGAAAATTGCCACAGCCCAGCTCTTTCTCTCTTTAGAAATGTATTTGAATGCAGGAATGCGTTTATAATATAAACCATTTCTATTCCCTTCAAGATGATGAGGGAAGAGCCACCTTTTATAAAATGTATGGAGTTTAAAATTCAATAAGCACAATGTTTACAATGTTACACATTCTTTCTTAGCCAAAAAGCAAGGCTATTCAAAGTGTTCCCTGCAAGATTGACTTAATATTTTATTTATTGGAAAACACATTGACTTCTATTCCCAAACTTCAATGATGCTTGAGTACTATTCAACTCATTGTTTAATCTTTCTGGGGCCTTTCTATTTTTTTTTTCCCCCTAAGCATCTCATTTACTTATGGAATTTAATTTTTACCAAATTAGAGTAAAGATTTCTAGTTGACTGCCTTCTGGGGCTACATTTCAGGGGTCTATATGTCATGGACCATACATATTGTTGCTCTAAGAACCCAGTACTAATTGTGTTCTGTAAGCCCTGAACTGAGTTATATAGCTCACAGAAGGAAATAACCAACAGTGTGTGACCAAAGGCATTTGGGAGAAACACTTAGTAAGTTCAATTGCTGGCTTGACATGCCAGTCTTACTGATACAGAGAGAGCAGCAGGGTTTCAGAAAGAAGTACTGGTTAACTTGCCTATTTTACTTCAACCCTTTTGGCCCAAAATTATAGAGGACAAAGACAAGGAAAGCATGCAGGTGTAGAGAAGGGGAATGAATCAGAAAATTTACATACCTCTCATGCATGACATAACAAATATGGCTCTATAAATTAGCAAAGATGTCATGTCGATGGGAAATTTTATCCTTAGAGTTATTCTTTTGAACAAAAACAATATGAATAATATGTAAATATGTTATAGAATGGGGTAATACTTATGTTTGTTCTGTGAGAGTACATTCCTTTATTCTATTTAGTGAAAGAGTGGGAACTTGAAAAGACAAATATGAAAGAAGTTTTGATTGGGACATGGGAGATGGTAGAGGGATATGTATGTTCAGAAGATGGGTCCAAATGAAAAGGGGACAAAGTTGAGATTCTGGATAAACAGGATCTGTGGGAATTTCTGGAACCTCAGTAAAGTCAGAGAAATAAATGTAGAGGTTATGTTTCCCTATTTTTTCTATAGTCTGATGGCATAATGGCAAACGACATTTGTGTGACAGACCTTATGATGCCTACTTCCTGATATCCATATCTTGTGTAAATCCCCTCCCTTTAAGTATAGGAGGGAACTATGGCTTATATCAATATAATATAATAAAGGTAACAGAACATCACCTCTGTGATCCTACCTTGCATGATTTTAACCCATCTTACTGGGAAAATACATCATCCTTCCTAGTTTTGAGGAAGCAAGTGGTCATGTTCAGAAGGCCCATTTGGCAAAGAATTGAGGGTGGCCCCTGGCTGACAGTCAGCAAGACATTGAGTCTCTCAGTCCAGCTACTCACAAGGAAATGAATGCTCACACAACATAGCACTCTAGTCAACACCTTGATTCCAAGTTGGTGAGGCTCTGAGGCAGAAGCTCCACTAAGCCATGCCCTAATTTGACCCATAGAGATTATACGATAATAAAAGTTTGTGGTTTTCAACTGTTGAGTTTATGGTAATATTTTGTTTTGCAGTCTTAGAAAACTGAACTTGAGACATACTACTTAACCTCTGTAAGCCTAAATATATATATATATATATATATATATATATATATATATATATATAAAATTTTATTTATCTTATTATATAATATATATAATTATGTCATCTAAATAATAAAATATATTTAATATATTTAAATATTTAAAATGTTAAATTAAATATTTAAATAAATATATATAGTATATATATATAAATGTATATATATATAGTATATATATATAAATGTATATATATAAATCTCTTTTGTATATTGTCCCTCATTATAGGTTAACTGCATAATGTCAAAATTCTGCTTAGCACCAACACCATGAGGTGTTGCTCTCTGATCTAGCTCTCTGGAAGGTTCATAAAGAAAAATGTATTGCATTCATGGCATGTTTTCTCCAAGCATTCCTTAGAATACTGACTTTCCTGGATATTAAGAAGCATGACATGCAAAATGTGTCCAGCAAAAAATAAATCTGAGAAAAGACAGTAAATTAAAGTTAATCAGACTCTTTTACTTTAGCTTTTCAGATGCTCTCATGTACATCATGAATCTCTGAAAAGGGATGATGACTAAGAAGCTTGACTAAAAGTGATCTGAGGATGTACCCAAGGAAAATATGAGAACTTCCTAGAAAAACCATATGGAATCTGCTTCAAAAGAAAGATAAAGGATTGACCTAAGTCCCTGCGGCCTATAACATATCTGCAGAAATTTCAGCCAGAAAGTTTGCCCCAAATATCCATTTCAGTAATTAAAACAAATTAATAAAATGCCAAACAACATATTTTAAGGTACCAGAAACATACAGACATTTTCCCCCACAACTTGGGGAATCGAGGTAGAAAAGTTTAAGCTGTGTAACTCCAGCATTCTTTCAGCTAACACCTTGGTTGAGTTTGGCTATCCTGTGTTGTCTAACTCAGCAAGGGGCTGAGAGGCAAGGACAGAAGGTTGGGGTGTGGCAGGGGACCCAGAGAGACACAAAAGCATCTGGGAAGAAGGCCAACGGGATTCCTGTAATTCACAATCTAACCAGCTTGCAAATAGGCAGCAAATCGGATCCCAGGTAGCTCCCACTGTGTCTAGCAGAATGCTAAAGGCCTGAAGGCTGTTTCCTGAAAATGGTAACCCTTAAAGGAATTGCTGCTTTTAAAGAAAGCATGTAGGGGCGCCTGAGTGGCCCAGTGGGTTAAGACTCTGACACTTGGTTTCTGCCCAGGTCATGATCTCAGGGTCCTGGGATTGAGCTCCCCATTAGTGGACTACCTGCTCAGCAGGGAGTCTGCTTCTCCTTCTCCCTCTGCCCCTCACCCTGCACATACTCTCTCTCTCTCCCTCTCTGAAATAAATAAATACATCTTTAAAGAGAAAAAAGGGAAAGAAAGTCTACAAAGGAGAACTCCAGCTTCTAACCACAACAGATCACTTTCTAGTGAGAAACTCTAGCTGCCAGAGAGATACTTCCCACCCTCAGAAAAGTAGAATGCCTGCTTAAAGAGACACCACCCGCCCTCCCCCCAAATTTTTCATTTTCAAAACAGACATATTCTGGACAATGAAATCCTCTTTTTATTTATTCTTACTTTTTGGCTACAAACACACAACAAGTACAGAAATTCTGAGCAATTGTCCCAGCCTACCAAAATCACCTTTATTAGAAGACATTAGATAATTGGAAACAAAAACAGGTTTTTTGGTTTTATTTGCTTTTAGGTATCAGGACAACCACTTTTACTCCAAGCTTTATTAGAGGAAATAGAATCACTAACTTTAAAATTTCTCTGTGAATCTGACAATATATATTCAAGGAAATTCTTTGTAGAAAGACTATTAAGCTTTCCTGTATTTTTTTTTAAGATTTATTTATTTACTTATTTATTTGAAGTAAGGGGGCAGTGACAGAGGGAGAAAGGATCTCAAGCAGACCCACACTGAGCAGGAAGCCCGACTCGGCTCATTCCACCACCCAAGAGATCACGACCTGAGCCGAAACCAAGAGTCCCACGCTTACCCTGGTGGCCCTGTATTTGTTTTTTTGTTTTGTTTTGTTTTGTTTAATTTTTTATTTTTTTTTAGACATATAATGTATTTTTATCCCCAGGGGTACATGTCTGTGAATCGCCAGGTTTACACACTTCACAGCACTAACCATAGCACATACCCTCCCCAGTGTACATTACCACACCCACTCTCCCAACCCCCCTCCCCCCAGCAACCATCAGTTTGTTTTATGGGATTGAGTCACTTATGGTTTATCTCCCTCCTGATCCCATCTTGTTTCTTTTATTCCTTTACTACCCCCCAGACTCCCCATGTTGCATCTCCACTTCCTCATATCAGGGAGATCATATGATAGTTGTCTTTCTCCGATTGACTTATTTCACTAAGCATGATACCCTCTAGTTCCATCCACATCATTGCAAATGGCAAGATTTCATTTCTTTTTATGGCTGCATAATATTCCATTGGGTACATATACAACATCTGTTTTATCCATTCATCTGCTGATGGACATCTAGGTTCTTTCCATAGTTTGGCTATTGTAGACATTGCTGCTATAAACATTCGGGTGCATGTGCCCCTTCGGATCACTACGTTTGTATCATTAGGGTAAATACCCAGCAATTGCTGGGTCATAGGGTAGTTCTATTTTCAACTTTTTGAGGAACCTCCATGTTGTTTTCCAGAGTGGTTGCACCAGCTTGCATTCACACCAACAGTGTAGGAGTGTTCCCCTTTCTCCGCATCCTTGCCAGCATCTGTCATTTCCTGACTTGTTAATTTTAGCCATTCTGACTGGTGTGAGGTGATATCTCATTGTGGTTTTGATTTGTATTTCCCTGATACCAAATGATGTGGAGCACTTTTTCATGTGTCTGTTGGCCATCTGGATGTCTTCTTTACAGAAATGTATGTTCATGTCCTCTGCCCATTTCTTGATTGGATTATTTGTTCTTTGGATGTTGAGTTTGATAAGTTCTTTATAGATTTTGGACACTAGCCCTTTATCTGATATGTTGTTTGCAAATATCTTCTCCCATTCTGTCAGTTGTCTTTTGGTTTTGTTAACTGTTTCCTTTGCTGTGCAAAAGCTTTTGATCTTGATGAAATCCCAATAGTTCATTTTTGCCCTTGATTCCCTTGATTTTGGTGATGTTCCTAGGAAGACGTTGCTGCGGCTGAGGTTGAAGAGGTTGCTGCATGTATTCTCCTCAAGGATTTGATGGATTCCTTTCTCACATTGAGGTCCTTCATCCATTTTGAGTCTATTTTCATGGTGGTGAAAGGAAACGGTCCAATTTCATTTTTCTACATGTGGCTATACAATTTTCCCAACACCATTTATTGAAGAGGCTGTCTTTTTTCCATTGGACATTCTTTCCTGCTTTATCGAAGATTAGTTGACAATAGAGTTGAGGGTCTATTTCTGGGCTTTCTATTCTGTTCCATTGATCTATGTGTCTGTTTTTGTGCCAAAACCATGCTGCCTTGATGATGACAGCTTTGTAATAGAGCTTGAAGTCCAGAATTGTGATGCCACCAACTTTGGCTTTCTTTTTCAATATTCCTTTGGCTATTCAAGGTCTTTTCTGGTTCCATATAAATTTTAAGATTATTTATTCCATTTCTTTTAAAAAGATGGGTGGGATTTTGATAGGGATTGCATTAAATGTGTAGATTGCTTTAGGGAGCATAGACATTTTCACAATATTTGTTCTTCCAATCCAGGAGCATGGAACATTTTTCCATTTCTTTGTGTCTTCCTCAATTTCTTTCATGAGTACTTTATAGTTTTCTGAGTATAGATTCTTAGCCTCTTTGGTTAGGTTTATTCCTA